>JAVXUO010002818.1:0-68355 GCA_033065855.1 Escallonia rubra
AACGTAAGTTCGTGATTGTCACGATCGACTACTTCACCACATGGGTCGAGGTTGAAGCACTGACTACAATCACCGAGAAGATATGCAAAGATCTCTTCTGGCGTGCCATCGTCTGCCGATTTGGTATCCGTCATGTGTTACTCACTGACAATGAAAAGCAGTTCGACAATATTAGCTTTCTCATATTTTTGTGCTAACCTATCTATCCAATTGCGATTCACCTCAGTTGCACACCCACAGACGAACGAACAAAAGTAGGTCACCAATCGTACTCTCCTCCAAGGCATCAAGAAGAAACTCGACGGAGAAAAAGTCCTTTGGGTAGAAGAACTCCCCAAAATCCTTTGGGCATATCATACAACGACGAGGACCACTCCCAAGCTGTGTGGGGACTTTTAAACATAGACTCCTTTATCAACAGGTTCCAATCTGGCCAATAAGGCGTGTCAAACCGAGCAGAGGAATAAGTCGCAGCTCTCATCGACACCTTCCTCTTATTTGGAACATCCTTTCCTATTGTCCTTGGAGGTTCCCAAAACAAGAACATAGTCCTCCTCACTTTCTTTGGCTGAGGTTTAGAGATCAGAGCACCAAAATCTAAGTCTTGGACCTCTTTTTCTATAACATGAATGGACATTAATTCATCAAAGATAATGTCCCCAAGATACCTTAGACGTTGAACATAGGGGGATCTCCTTGCGCTTGGCTGCTGCCACATTTTCCATGAAAATTTAACAAATATAAGATTATGATAAGAGGAAGATGAATACAAGCTCGCAAAGGCATTTACCAAGATCATTATCGCCCCCCTCTTCTTCCTCTTCGTCCAAGTCTTCCTCGAGGGAAAAGATGATCCCACATTTGCAAAGTTAAGTATTGCTTAAAGGTTGTGTTTGGTGCACCGGATAAGATCCCGGATAGGATAAAAATAATCCCTATCTGGCATTTGGACACGCTAATAACGGATGGATAAGAAATCTGGAGGATGGGTTTTATCCCACTTGAGTGGGATAAGTTTTTACCTAGGGGGTGGAATTGTTTTAATCCCAAGCACTTGGGATACAAAATTACAGGCTAGGTTAGAAAAAGGAAACCAGAGGAAGAAAGAAAGGAGAGCATAAGTCTTCTCTCATCTTCCTCCGCCGTCGACCGTCTCCGACATGTATGCCATTTTCAGCCCTCTTTCTCCGTCAATCTCTTTAATCTTTTCCGCGATTCCGAATCAACATTGAAGATTGCTTCAATCTTCTTCGTGATTCCGAATCAATAGACCCATTACTTTCAGATCTAGGAAAGTACATCATCAACTGTACAAGCCTTGATTTTAGATCTAAGTAAGAATAGGAAAATATAACTTCTTAGATTCAATAGAGTTCAACCTGCATTGGGTTCCTTTTAGTTAACTGTTTGATTTAACCATCCATTTAAGGCGAGAGAGTAAGGGGGTGGTACGGAAGATTGGTCCGCTCCGTTGTGGGGCACCTCTTGCCTTTCTTTCTTGGTAAAGCTCTCGCTTCCGCACTTCTCTCAGCAGATGCCCCTTATTGAAGCTATTCTCGAACATGAACTCTCCGTAGAGTTGAAGGCAAATCAACTGCATTTTCTATTTTGATTCCAGATCTAATTATTTGATGCCCACATTGGTAGAGATTTTTTAGAAACTGCGGGTTTATGCAGTCTTGTGCCACTCGTCTCTTTTGCAGCAAAACATGACATGCATTTCTAATTTCAGGCCAACTTGTTATTTACTACCACTGTGCAATCTTGAAACAACATCAGGCTTGTTGACCCAATGATAATTTGTTGGTGATCGTTGTAATCTTTGATGGTATGAGAAGATATTTTTATTGTGAATACATTGTGAATGTGTGGTCCTTCTCCGATCTTGTAACTTAGTTATATATATGTAAGTATTTGATTCTGAATGTGCAAAAAGTTGCACGGAAAAGATTCAATAGAATGGAGGTAGTACTTATTTTTTTGAGTTGTGATTCTAACTTAGAACGTATAAGCGACTAAGAGAGTTTGAAGGATCTTTGGGCTTAGGTTTAGTAGGACTAAGAATTTTGAATACTATGCTTTGGTTGTTTTGGTTTTTCTGCTTTTGTTTGATGTTGGTTTCTGGCTCACGGGTATGCCAGTTGTATTGAGTGTTTTTGTTGATTAAGTAATATTCCAGGAGTAAGGTATATCCCTGGATCCTAGTGAGATTCTGAAAGCTAATATAACTTCTACAGCAAAGTTTACATGGATTTTGTAGTTTGCACTGATGACTAGCACTGCCGTTGATGGCCAACTTAGCCAGTAAAGCATGTCAATAATGCTGAATTTCATAATTTGGCCAACTTAGCCAGTTATCCATGTCTTGTACCCACCTGCTCACATGGGCAAAGTTTGATGAGTGTTTTACTTTGGTAAAGATAACCATTTGAGTATACACTGCCCCTCTTGGACTCGTTAGCCATAGACATTTGTGCATATTAAGCATGCCTTGATTGCTCTGCTCAACTTGCCTAATGGTTAACTTTTAGGTAGTTATTAATTCTTAGCTCATGGTTGGCTTGTTGCTTTTAGGTAGAAGCTAATGTTGGTGTATTTTGGTGTCCTCATTGACCTTTTTTTTAATGCATTAGTGGTGTTCAATTGTCGTAACATGGCTGATAAAAGAGATGAAGCGATTGCATTTTACCTTATTCTCGAGGAGAAACATTTGCAGATTCAATTCATGTATATGCTTCTTGTGTTGCTACATATTATTGCTCAGAGGCACTACCAAATATTTGTGTTGAAGGAGCGTTCATCTTATAGAAAGCATACTCGGTTAGAAAGGTTAAATCGTTTAACTAGTGTGAGCGATGTTAATTGCATAGAACAACTAAGGATGGATAGACACACATTTCATGTATTATGTGGACTTCTTCGTACGACTGGTGGGTTAAAAGCTAATGGAGAGGTAGGTATAGAGGAGCAGGTAGCAATTTTTTTAAATATACTTGGTCATCATGAGCAAAATGGTAGAATCAAGTTTGAGTTCCAAAGGTCGGGGGAAACCGTTAGCAGACACTTTAATGCAGTACTGCGCGCAGTGTTATGTTTACGAGGCATTTTACTTAGAGCACCATATCCTGTCACTAACAATTGCACCGATGAGAAATGGAAATGCTTTCAGGTACGAATAAGTTCTATTTTTTTTGTGGATCGTGTTTCCTTCTCAAGCATGCTACTTTTAGCATGAGACTAATTCCTTCTTTTATATTCATGTGGTTATAGAATTGCTTAGGGGCTTTAGATGGGACCTATATTAGAATGCGTATGCCAGAGAAGGATCAACCGAGATATCGTACAAGAAAGGGTGACATTGTAACCAATGTATTAGGAGTTTGTTCTCGGGATACGAAGTTTATCTACATACTGTCAGGTTGGGAGGGTTTAGCTGCTGATTCTAGGGTTCTTAAAGATGCTATTAGTAGGAGAAATGGATTAAGGATTCCTATGGGTAATTTTGTTGTTAAACGTTAGGTCATTTGATATTTCTACTTACATATACTGCTTTCTTAAGAGACATTATTTTTTATGTTAGGTTATTATTACCTTGTTGATGCCGGTTATACAAACGGGCAGGGGTTCCTTGCACCATATAGAGGCACGAGATACCATTTGTCATTATGGAGAGATGGACCTCCACCAACTACATACCAAGAACTCTTCAACCTGAAGCATTCTTCTGCTAGGAACGTCGTAGAGAGATGTTTTAGCCTCTTAAAGATAAGATGGGCTATTTTGCACAGTCCGTCTTTTTATCCTATTAAAACACAAGGACATATAATTACAACATGTTGTCTGCTGCATAATCTTATACAAACTGAAATGGCCGTGGACCCAATGGAGGCCGAGCTAGATTTGGTGACTGAAGAACAAACTGACTTGGATGGTGATGCGATCACTATCGTTGAAACATTTGATCAGTGGACGGAATGGAGAGACAACTTGGCCAAAGAAATGTTTGATGAATGGAGAGGCCAAGCATGAGATTGTAATTTAATATTGTTTGTAGATGTTGTGACTTTATTTTAAGAGCGTGGATTAACTTATGTTTCTATTTTAAGAACGTTGATTGACTTATGGTTGTATTTTAAGAGCGTTGACTAAATTATGGTTGTATTATACGAACACTGATTGACTTATGGTTGTATTTTAAGGCTGTGGATTGACTTATGGTTGTATTTTGAAATTGTGAATTGACTTTTAATTGTTGTAATTGACTTATGAGTTTTTGCACAGGAATGGCTAGCTCCAAAAACAAAGGAAAGGCTACCTCCAAAGACAAAGTAAATCGTCGAGTTTGGACCACCATTGAAGAACAAACTTTTCTGGATATAATGGAAGAATGTGTTAAAGAAGGAAGGAACCAGGAATCAGGATTCAAGGCTGGAACTTTTCACATATTGAGAAACAGATGGAAGAAAAATTACCGGGTTGCAATCTTCTTGCAACACCTCACATCGAGTCCAAGTACAAGGGGTTGAAGAGAATGTACTATGCGGTGATAGATATGCTTGGATCATCTGTTTTTGGATGGAATGAGACACTGCATTCTGTTGAGGTTAAGGGTACATAATGGGAAGCTTACTTGAAGGTAACTAGGTGATTATTTCTTTTAGTTTTTTTTCCTTTTTCAAGGTCTAACTTTTTGCACGAGATACTATTTATGTATTTTTGCAGAGTCACCCGGAAGCCAAGGGCCTGCTTATTAAATAATTATTCAAGTATGATCAACTTGGATTTATATTTGGCAAGGATCAAGCTACTGGAAAAGCAGCTGAAGCTTCAGGTGATGCGGTGGAAGATCTAGACTTCGAAGAGGGTACTATTGCTTTGGATGACATGGATATGTCTGTACCTATGACTGGATCTATGACTCAATCAACTAGAACAAATCCAACCAAGAGGAAAAAGACACGAGGTAGCATGATTGATGGGTTTACTACTGGATTGCAAGACTTAACGGCTACGTTTGGAACATACATGGAGGCTACTGGCAAAAGGATGGAAATGCTAGCAGAAACACTTGGTAAAGCTAAAGATACATCCCATGATAGGAAGAAATTTTATGAAGAGCTTTGCAGGATTGACTTTGCTTCAGAGCTTGATCGACTTCAAGTGACACACAAAATTGCTACAAGCAGGAGATTGTTGATGTGTTTATCTGCCTTCTTGATGATGCTAAAGCATCATATGCTTTTATGTTACTTAATACCGATGTGTAGCTTGATTCACTATCACTTATCTACCGGTTATTAGTTGTCATCGATGGACTTGTAGCGATGGCTATTATTTTGGACTACTACTTGTCTACCGGTTTTTAGTTGTCATCGATGGACTTGTGGCGATGGCTATTATTTTGCACTATCACCTGTCTACCGGTTTTCAGTTGTCATCGTCATTGGACTTTTAGGTTTATGGATGATATGTAATGATGAATTGTTATCCATTTGACACCTTTATGAATGGTTGTTTAAGAATTCACTAATTATTTGTTGTTTTAGGTATCATAATCAAGTTTGCGGAGAGTCCAGAATGTAGCATTAAGCAAGACATATTGTAAGAAACCTTTCATTTTAGCGACGGCTGTGCACGTAACTGCTGCTAATAGTACTAATAACAACACCCCAGTACATCAAAGAACCTTGTAATGGCACCAAGGCTGTGTAAGACCAATAACTGGGACAAAGATATAGTATTAAACAACTAATGTATTAAGAATAGGGTTGCCATGTTTCTATTTCCATTCTTGTTCAAGATATAACACATATATCCTGTTTCCATGTCCCCTTTCCCCAATCATATGCACAAACATCAGTCCCTGCACAATGAAACTGTACAGATGTAGAATGTTTGTGTACATGTACCCTTGTAATCCATTAAAGAAGAAGAAGATCACCCTTTTAGCAATTCAATGGACTTCATGATTCAACAACCTTTTATGCTTAGTACATCATCATGACCTGTAAAACAAACTCTATGAATGAAAAATGGTGAAAATTGGACTTCTAAACTTTTTATGAAGACAAAGTGGTGAAAAAGGGACTTTGAGTTTTTTTTTAATCTTATTTGACCTATATCCGTTGTGTTGCCAAACACAATTAGCAGGATATAACTGCTTATCTGGCATGTAATCCTAGTTGGATCCAAACACTGGCTAGGATAATTGTTTTATCCGACCTTATCCCAGGATATGTTATCCTAGCTTATCCGGCCTTATCCTGTCCTCTCCGACTGACTTATCCGATGCGCCAAACACAAGGATATTTAGACTCTAAGGGCTCGGCTCCTTCTCAAGTTTGTTGTCAGTCAGATCCTTCTTTTTCAATGCATTACAACTCATAGTGTCACACTTAAGGTTCCATCTTTGCTGACCTTGGACCTTTGGGACTTGGGAAGTTTGACAAACAAAAAATCATCCTTACAGTTATGGTTGGAAGAAGGGGGATGTAGAAACAGATTGGCTTCAGTTTTGGGTTGCCAATTCAAAAAAATACCAGCCCACTTGATTGGTTATCGAGCATATGGTGAAAACCCACCTAAATAATCTTAACCTAGGTCACAAGCCAAGCTTGTGACAATGATATATGAAGAAATACATTTAACGCCAGGCATGAGGGGAAAATTGGCCGGGTGCAAAACCATACATGTTCAACATTTTGATGAAGAAAGGGTGAATTGACACTCTAAAACCGAACATGTCCGAATAAACCCCTAGTTTGTTTATAGTGGTCATATTGGCCACCTCCCCATCCTCAAGTAACCTAAGTTTTATACTCGGCGGAATGTTGTTGCGCTCCTTCAAAATCTTGAGATTATAGCTGCTCAGCCTACTCCTAAAAGCGTGGGAATCAAAAGGTTTAGGGCTTTAAGCCTTCTCGACCAAAACTTCCTTAGCAGAGCCCCATTTGGCTCTTGATAAGGGACCATAGGAATTCCTGCTTCTAAAAACAAAGGATCAAAAGTTGACACTCTAAAACCGAACATGTCCGAATAAACCCCTAGTTTGTTTATAGTGGTCATATTGGCCACCTCCCCATCCTCAAGTAACCTAAGTTTTATACTCGGCGGAATGTTGTTGCGCTCCTTCAAAATCTTGAGATTATAGCTGCTCAGCCTACTCCTAAAAGCGTGGGAATCAAAAGGTTTAGGGCTTTAAGCCTTCTCGACCAAAACTTCCTTAGCAGAGCCCCATTTGGCTCTTGATAAGGGACCATAGGAATTCCTGCTTCTAAAAACAAAGGATCAAAAGTTGGCTCTACTCTAGCATTCTTAGCATCATCGCTAAGTTCAAAAACATGTTCACTATTTTAGCTAGACATGATTCTAGATCAAAAACAAGGAATTCAAAAAAGTTGAAGAAGTTTTGGAGCTTACTTGAAGGAGAAAGATGATGAATCTTAAAACTCAAGAACACCAACTTTAGAAATCTTTTTCAACGAGCTCTCAAAATCACCAATACTATTAAAGCTCTTTCACTCAAAATGAAGTGAAATGAAGAAAAATGAAAAGAGTTCCCCTTATATAAACATTCTATCGAGATTGAATGGACAAGATCTCATAACCGTTAGAATAACCAACACGGGGCACCTATCCATAAAAAAGAGGATCATTTGCACATAAAACCCTATACTATAGGGGCGGGTGCGCATTTCACCTTCATGTTTCAATTTTGGCGCAATTCACCTTACCGTTCATCAATTGATGCGCAATTCACCAATTGACGGTCTTAAGTCCAATTTTTTGGACGCCGTCAATTTCTTGGGGAGTAAATTGTAACTTCATTCCTTCTTCCCACATGGCAGAGCCCGCAAAATAAGGGCATCAGCAGGTTGCGCAGGCTACCTAGGTCTTCACGCTCCTCCTATAAAAAATGAAAGAGGGAACTTATGGCTTTCATCCTCACAGCTATAATCGCACTCTGCCTTCTTCCTTCTCTGTTCTTTAGCTGCCTCGCCTCTGATCAACACATATATTCAAGCTTCTAACTCTACATCCATGGCAAACACCACACCAAGAAATAGTTGAGGACAAAAGGAACAAAAGACCTATGTTGTACATATCAAGGTATAGGGAGAGCTGAACAGAAGATAACATCAACGCGAAATGCCACACAGTAATAATGCTTTTCAGTGTTCAGGAAGCCAAGCATGAAGCCCCACAACCACCACTATAACCAAATCCCCAACATAATACCCAGATCCCCTTTCTCTCTCCACCCTCACTTTTTTCAGGCCAGATTTTCATGCCAAAATAAAAAATACAACGAAAGTATCGGGCTTCGTCGTTAACTTTGTCGCAACACAATCGTGCCAAAATCAGGGATTCACAGTTCCTAAAACAGAGGCTATTGGGCTTCGATGATGGTGAAAATCTGTGCATTTGTCCCTGAGTTTGTAATGGTGGCGGCGGAAGTGGGTATAGGGGTGTTGGGGTTGTCGCGACAGAAGTGGGTTTGTGGTGGTTGCGGTAGAAGTGTGATAGGGGTATTGGGTGGTGGTTGCGGGAAAAGTGGGTAAAAGAGTGTTGGTGTGGGTATAATGGTAGTGGTTGTGGCAAAAATGGGTTAAGGGTGTTGGTGGTGGTTGCTGCAGAAATGGGATAGGGGTGTTGGGTGGGGGTTGTGGCAGAAGTGGTATAGAGTTGTTGCTGGGGGTTACGACAGAAGTGGATTAGGGTGTTCCGGCGGATCAATTGATGATGTAAGAGAAGATGAAGGTGAGCAAAATATTGGCACGTGTCAATCCCTTATTGGTTAATGGTGATGACTTGGCTGCCATGGTGGTAAATAGTGTAAAGTGACAAATTTATCCCTAAGAGGTTGACGGGCATCCAATAAATTGGACTTCAGCCCGTCAATTGGTGCATTGCGCTCAAATTGAGAAACATTGAGGCGAATTAAGTTAAAATTGTAACAGTGAGGTGAAATGCGCACCCACTCCCATAGTATAAGGTTTTATGTGCAAATGATCCTAAAAAAAATAAGGGGCAAGTTTACCCTTGTACCCCTTGATGGAAACTTTGACAAAACCAAGTAGACATACCACTCCACTCGAACCTCTCTACTCGCATAGCCGAGTAAACAATCTTTGGGGTCTAAGCCTCTCCTCGCAAGGCCGAGCAGACGAGCACATTAAAACCCCCAGTGCCTCTACTCACTTAGCCGAGTAGACGAGCTCTTTTGGGTCTAAGCCTCTGCTCGTAAGGCCAATCAGAGAAGCACATTAGACCCCCAGCGTCTCTACTTATTTAGCTGAGTAGATGAGCTCCCTTAGGGTCTAAGCCTCTGCACGTTAGGCCGAACAGATGAGCACATTAGACCCCAAGTTTCTCTACCCGTTTAGCCGCGTAGACGAGCTCCTTTGAGGTCTAAGCCTCTGCTCGCTGGGTCGAGCAAAGAAGCACATATGACCCCGAGTGCCTTTACACGCTTAGCCGAGTAGATGAGCTTCCTTAGGGTCTAAGCCTCTGATCGCTAGGCCGAACTGATGAACACATTAGACCTTAAGTATCTCTACTCGCTTAGGCGAGTAGACGAGCTCCTTTAGGGTAAGCCTCTACTCGTTAGGCCGAGCAGACAAGCACATTAGACCCCCAATACATCTAATTTCTTAGCCACGTAGATGAGCTCCTTTGAGGTCTAAGCCTCTGATTGCTGGGCCGAGCAGACGAGCACATATGATCCTGAGTGCCTCTACTCGCTTAGCCGAGTAGATGAGCTTCCTTAGGGTCTAAGCCTCTGATCGCTAGGCCGATCAGATGAGCACATTAGACCTTATGTCTTTCTACTCACTTAGCCGAGTAGACGAGCTCCTTCAGGGTAAGCCTCCGCTCGTTAGGTCGAGCAGACGAGCACATTAGATCATAAGTCTCTCTACTCGCTTAGCTGAGTAGACAAGCCCTTTAAGGCCTCTACTCGGTCAAAGAAGCCGAGTAGGCGAGCCCCTTAGAGGCCTCTACTTGACTTGGCTGAGTAGATGAGCCCCTTGGAGGCCTCTACTCGGCCACAGCTGAATAGACAAGCCTTCGAAGCCTCTACTCGGCCAAGCCGAGTAGACGAGCCTTTTGAGGCCTCCTCAACCATGCCGAGTAGTCGAGCCCTTTAAGACCTCTATTCAGCCAAAAAAGTCGAGTAGACGAGCCTCTCAAGGCCTTTACTCAGCCAGGTTGTGTAGACAAGCCCCTTTTAGGCCTTTCTCGGCCAGGCTGAGTAGACGAGCCCCTTAGAGGCCTCTACACGACCAGGTAGAGCAGACGAGCCCCTTGGAGACCTCTACTTAGCCATGCATGAATAGACAACCCCTCGAAGCCTCTACTCGGCCAAGCCAAGTAGAAGAGCCCTTTCAAGGCCTCTACTCTGCCAAGTCGAATAGATGAGCCCTTTGTCAAAGGAAAATTCTTCCACTCTACCACTGAGTGAAAAATATCACCTCTGGCTAAAGATTTCCTAATGCGGAGAACCCTTTAACAGGGCCCAAAATTTGATGTTAAGACAATTATCCTGATTCTATATTCTTTCTCCAAAATAATCCAGAATGGAGGGCAAATGATATGGGTAAAAAGTACACCAATGGGAAGGTGATACATGTCACCACCATAAGGCACCAAAACTGCCCCACAATTCTTGGAGAAGTGGGAAGTGGCATTTACCCACTTTCCCACTCTCTCATTATGGGCAATAATTGCCCACTAAATTCTGTTAATCTCTCATTAACTCTGGTAACTCCCCACTAAGGAGAAATAACCGACATATTAATAGAGGCCCTATATAAAGAATGTCCGGAGAATAAAAGTGGTAAGTTTTTACAATTAAAAAATACTCTAAGATTTTCCGCAAACACTTTCTGACTTTAGCGTCAGAGATCCTTTGCCGAAAATCCTTCTGGCGAGTCACTGGTGTCATTTGTGCCATGCATGTCTGTTCACGAGCCAATCAAAGATTGTCCCAGATTTCATCCACAACAGAGGTCATGATGAAAGTATAAATTTTAGTAACCTTGGAAAATTTATTGAATTGGTGAAGAGATTTGCTAGGCATAATGTGAATGTTGTAGAGGTAGGTTTAGATAAAATCCCTCTCAATGACTCCTACACATCTCTGAAAGTCCAAAAACAAATCTTACATATTCTATCAAAGAAAGTGAAACGAGAAATTTCTAATGAAATTGGTGATGCAAAATTTCGTGTACTTGTACATGAAGCTCGTGATGAGTAAAACAAGAGCAGATGGCAATTATATTGAGATTTATGGACTACGATGGCCTTCTTGAGAAGCATTTTTTTTGGTCTTTTTCGTATTTCAGAGACCAAGGCCTCAACATTAAAGAATGAATTATTTTCACTTCTTTCTCATGAAGATATTAATATCCACAACATTAGAGGCTAAGGACATGATGGGGCAAGTAACATGTGAGGTGAATTTAATAGTTTATAGGCTTTAGCATCTAAAGAATGTCCATATGCTTACTATGTCCACCGGTACTGGGCTCAACCAAATTGACACTTAACAAAGAGCCGGTGATACTCATTAGAGTTCTCACTTGAAAGCTATTTCAAGCTTGATGAAATGTTCAATGCAACTAATGCGCTATAAACAACGTTTCCAGGAAAATGTCGCGTATAAAAGTCCAATTCTTTTGAATTTGCGTTAATCTTGCATCTTATAAATGTAATTTTTGAAATCACTGAAGCTCTTTGCCAAGCTTTGCAAGTCACAAGACACTCTTAATGCCATTCACCTTGTTTTATCCACCAAACACTTATTCAAAAGTTGAAAGATGATGGATGGGAAGAGTTGCTCATCACTGTGAAAACTTTTTGTGAGAGTCATAGAGTATATGTCCCAGATATGAGTGCTATTTTTGGTGGAATAAAGGGTAAAGCTCGTCATCAACCTGATGTAGTTACAATTGAGCAGCATTATCTACTGAAATGCATCAAAATTTATGAAGTGATGATCTTTGCATACTTGTTGACAAGTTTTGTCCTGAAGACTTCACACGAGCAAGAAAAATTGCATTTGAAGTTGCAACATTACAAGCTAGATGTTGCTCAACATCCCGATTTTTGTTATTTGTCAACTATATCAGAGCTTTCTCCATGGCTTGTGAAGACCAGGAAATAAATGATCTATCCACTTCTTGGTAGGTTGGTCTGGCTTGTGCTTACCCTTCCGATATGTACTACAACTACTGAACGAGCATTTTCGGCTATGAAAATGGTCAAAACCCAACTCCGAAAGAAGATGGATGATGATTTTCTCACAAATTCTTTGATTGTGCATATTGAGAAAGATATTGCGGAGACGTTTACTATAGACTCGATCATTGATGACTTTCGTGACTATAAAGAACACCAAGTTTCACTTTTAACTATCGGTTCATACATATTAGAAAAATTATTTTCTAGGACATCGTTTGGGCTCATGTGCATTTTCATATTATTCTCAAGATTCTTTTACTTCACATGCGCTGGCAGTGCTGAAAACACTACAGTGGGCAAAACAACGTAAATTGAAACATATAGTACTTTATACTAACTCCGAATGTTTGCTTGCACAGATAAAAGGACTGGACGAGATTAGTGTTATAGTTACACCAATCATGTATGATATATGCCTGACTAGTGTCTATTTTCACTATTGTCGGATATTAGTAGGAAGCAAAAACTTGCTGACTGAAGATGCTAAACTTGTCAATTTTGCTTGCAAGGCTAGGTCGGAAAAATCTATGACATGGACTCATGGATTAGATACTTTTAGATCTAATCATGTAAACATGGACAATGTTTAGCTTCCTTTTCTGTTTGTCCGTAAAATATAAGGCAACCTCTTTCTTTCTGTTAATTGTCTGTAAAATATTGTAGTTCTCATTTTGTGAAGCTGGGCCGACTTGTTTAATATAATATATTTCTCCTCTTAAAAAAAAAGAAAATTTATTTTTCTTATGTTTTTGTAATTTTGTGAAATCTTGATGAACTACTTCTAATTTTTTATTTTTTTACGTATGTGAACTTGAACCTTCTGAATTCTTTTATGTTAGCTATCAACTTTTTGCTCCCCACCCCCCATTAGACTTCGTGGTTTTTCCCCTGAGGTATGTCATGGGAACATGAGGAGAAGGTTGCCTACACATAAATTTAAAGTACTGATTTTGCAACATTTTACCTTGTAGAATTTTTCAGGGCTCGGGCATACAATGGGAGACCCGATAGTGGTTTTCACTCTATTAATGTGTCACTTTGTTGAAATATACTTTTGACGGAGATGTGTTTTCCATTAGAAACGGAGCTCCATTCTAATTATTGTGCATGATCATCTAAGAGGTCATGACGATGCTTTGTCGGAGGAGGCAGTGGTGTCAATGATACTGATTCAATGGAGGCTTTGAGAGCTGTTATCTATTAAAATGAAATTAAGAAATGAGGGGTTTTGGGACTAAATATTTGTGGAAGGTGGGACTCTTTTGAAAACTTAAGAAAAAGTGGGGTGACCTATTTAAAATTTCTTAACAAGGGGTAGACTTAAAAAAATAAAAAAAGAATTTTTTGAAATCAATTAATTTGGTCTTCCCAAGTTAGACCTCCCCCCCAAAATCGTTGTTATAAGTCGTTTTATGCAAGAATGCAAGTACGGTTATGCGAAACTGCTTATCAGTTTGTGTAGATATTCAGTTACTAATTCTCTTGCAAATGATGCAACACTAAGTTTGCCTAAGGGAAAAGCTTATATCAGAGCACCCAAAGATTTGTGTGGTATGAACATGGTGGGGTATAATAAACATAAATATTGAAATTCATCCACGCCTAGATATGATAAAGAATCCAAAAGTGTCTCTAATACCGTTTCTTATCATGATGAACACTAGGGGTGAGCAGCAAATCGATCCGAATCGTTCAAACCTATGAAATCGAACCCATCGAATCTGAACAGTTGATGAGTTTGAGATTTTCAAACCAAGGCCAGCTCATTTCAGTTTGGTTCGATTCATGGTTCAGGATTTTCAAACCGGCACTAAACCGAACCGAGGGTTATATCATTATTAAAAAAATATAAATACCTTACCTTGGCTAACCATCCCTAAATCATTAATTTCGATTTGAAAATTTCAGCCTCTGGAAGCATAAGATAGATGATTTACCTAAGCTTCTTATTTATTTGTTGGTGTTCGTAAAAATGGAACAACTCTTTAATTTTAGCATTTCAAAGCAATTACTCACTATTGCATCATTTACACTAAAGCTTTTTTATTGTGAACATGGAGCCAATAGGCTTATATCCACTAGTCTGTACTCTACAGTAGAGTTAAGAATGATAAAATACAAGCCATGCCTACTTGAAGGAAAACCAACTACCAAAAACTTTAGAGAAGTGCATATTTGATAGATACTAAGACTGAGGAAATTATTTGTGCTTTTCTACTACCTTTGTGATGCACACCCTCCTGGTCTAGTTTCCTGCTCAAAAGTTAAAAAGTAAGTCATGAAATTGGTGCTATATTAATCCAATAGCAATCATGTTGAAAGCCCAAACAGTGTAGAAAGAGAGCAATTATTCCCATAAACTATGAGCACCCAAATTAACCTTAAGAGAAGTTGTTATTGGACTATTGTTTTTTCTTGAAAACATAATAACGCTTGAACAACGCTCAAACTGATCCGAACCATTCAATTTGGATCGTTTGAACTGCTCAAACCATGGTGTCTTGGTTCGGTTCAGTTTAAGAGATCGTCTGAGGTACATTGGTTCGGTTTACGGTTTGATCCCCAAACCGAACCGTGTTCACCCTTAATGAACACTGTGCATTTAGCTGCAACATATAGATGTGGTGGCATTGTGGTATCACGAGAAATTTACGGACCATTGACAGCCACGTTTTGCCTGTTAGCAAATGAAAACAATTTTTAAGAAAGTCAAACCAAAATACGTTATGGTACTTGTGGAAGGAAGTTGATATTCTTTTGCAACGCTCAGGAAGTTGATTCTCCAGTAGGGCAACAAACACAAAACATAGTTTGTGCAAGAATGCAAGTATGGGTATGCAAAAATACTTGTCAGCTTGTGCAAATATTCAATTGTTAATTCTCTTGCAACTGATGCAATACTAACTTTGCCTAAGGGAAGAGCTTATATCAGAACACCCAAATATTTGCCTGGTATGAACATGGTAGGGTACAATACACATAGATTTTGAAATTCATCCACACCTAGATATGATAAAGTATCCGAAAGGATCCAAAATTTTCTCAGCGACATTTAATCAAACAGTTGGCGGGTGACTCTCACCTCTCCTTAATCTCCAGCGACCTCTTCAACCACTGCAAATCCCCTCACCTAATCCTAATTTCACCAACAAATCAATCCTCAACGTCTAGATGTAGGGGAAATCTGAAAACTCTTGCTTTTTTGTAGAGTAACTGAATATTGATACGAACGGACGAATACAATTGCATCTACTTACTTACTTTTTTGTAGAGTAAGACTTATATCACGACCTCCACACCCTCGTAACCGTAAACCCAAACACACTCACCCATCAAATATTCTCAGTGAAATTTCACCAAACAGTTGTCGGCGACTCTAACCCATCATATCTCCACTGCCCTCTTCAACCTCTTCAACCTCTTCAAATCCCCTCACCTAATCCTCAATGTCTAAATGTAGGGAGAATCAATCCTCAATGGCTGGTGGGTGGGTGGGTAGAGTGGGGGGTGGAAAGGGAAGAAGAGGGGGGTGAGAGGGCATGTACTGGGTTAGGGGTCAACATGATGGGGGAAGGGGTGATTTCGATAGACTAAATTAATTGATTTCAGAAACCCCCCCTTTTTTTTAAGTCTATCCATTGTTCAAAAAGTTTGAAAAGTCACCCCACGTTTTCTTAACTTTTCAAATATAACACCTTCCACAAATATTTATTCCCAAAACCCCCCATTTTCTAATTTTCCCTATATTGAACTAGGTGGCTGACTAAGTTTGCATTTTAATTTTGCCTTTGGTACAAAAGATAGATCTATATCTACTAATTCTAAAACTGTGGATAAATGTAAATATTTTTTTGGACACAAACACCTCTCAAACTTTTTGTAATGCCATTAGTATATCCTTAGTTGTTGACTTCAATGAATTAGTGATATGGCCATCAGAATGATTTTTCATCTCTTAACACTATATTCATGGTTTGTCTCCCTAGGGTTTATTGCCAAATACTAGATGCGTCATTCCATTTTCCAAAGCATATGTCTATATCTTAATTATTTATGTCTCTATTTGGATATATATATATATATATATATATATATAGCAATACTATTTATAAAACTGAGAGTCGGTCTAAAACATTCACAGAACTTAAACACTTCTAAGTATTTACGAAATGTTGCTTAAGCCCCATTTATTCTTGATTTATACGGAATCGTAAGTACATAAAATTAGCACTATTACAATATGATTATAGGCAATATAAGGTCAATGAATGATTTTATTTCTTTGTTCAATCTACGGTTACTTCTCGTAACCTTTCTTATATCCCTCTTACCACAATAACATCAATACTTTCGATTTTACTGTCAAAAGACAAATGCTTATTTTTATGTCTTTTGACTTCCTCTCTTCACTAATTCCTTGCCTCATTTAGTCGTTCCTTATCTAATTTGCCTATGAGCTTTATTTTCTTTTAAATATGATGACTATCCATGTCTACACTATTTATAAGTATACCATATGCCTGCATGCATATAGAAAACAAACAAGATATCAATGCCATAATGGTGGCAGTCGTTATATGGATGGAACTTGCTATGACATAGCTTGGTTATGTCCTTATGATCTTAATCGATGTCATACTTCCACCCTACATAGAAAGGCACAACCATATATGTAAAAACATGTACTTATGTTAACAGTAGTGGAGCCAGAAACTTAGTTCAAGGTGGACACTTAATAGCCAATTTTTTTTTGCTTAAAATACATTGGTCAATGAGTTAAACCTAACAAACTGATAAACGTGGGCCAAAGGGGCAAGAACCAAGAAATCCAATTCGAACTTCCCAATTCGTCTGGTAGGCAGTATATTTAACTTGTTCATGAAAACTCCAAATTCTCAAACCCCAATTGCCAAATTCAGTGCTAAATTCTCTCAAATGTCAAATTCCCACTTCCTGATTGCAAGAACAAGCAGCAATTCTCAATATCTCAATCAAAAATAAAAAATCCCAACAAACGTCAATCTGAAACCTATGTACTACCACCCACGAGTAGCAATTGCAATCTGAAAAAAAAATTCCAAAGTCTCAATCTGAATTCAAGAATCCCACTAACTGGCCCCAATTCCCAATTGGGACTTGTAAGTTCCAAAACTCAATTATCAAATTATAATTTAAAACAAAAAGTAAAGGGTTCAAGTTCAAAGAATTAAAAATTCTAAGAATAAACACCAGAAGTCTAGATCTTACCTTGCTATCAAAGTAGAAGATCAGGGTTTGCAATTTTGCATGGAGGCAGTGGAGCAATTCCAGTAATCAGTGGAAGAATGGTGATATTTGAAGAAAAAAAGGGTTCTTCATGATTTTTAGGTTAAAATGATTGTCGTGGAGAAAATTAGGCGCGACACTGATAATTTGGGAAAGAAAATATGAGGAGAACAACATTGCAAATACACCATGACGAATCGACAAAGCTGGAAGAATAGATGAATCGATGATTCGAGTAATACACCATGACTTCAACCGTTCTGCAGTGATTGAAGCTACCATCTCACTACAAGAAAAGATAGATTTAGCGATGGAATTTTAGCGACGGAATGTTTTCCTTCGCCAAAAGCTCTTTCAGCGACGGGAAACGCCGTCGGTAAAAATTCGTTGGTAAAACGTTTTACCAACGGAATATTACGTCGGTAAAAACCTTTGCCGGCAGACTTTTAACAACGGGGATCCCGTCGTTAAATATTTTTAGGGAATTTGTAATTTTTGAGGGTTTTTAATATTTTTAGGTGACAGAATAATACTGTCGCTAAAAAAAATCCGTCTGATAAAATTTCTTTGACCGACGGGTTTTTTCCGTCGCTAAAAGTCCTTTAAGTAACAACTCTGCATTTTCTCTCTCCCCATTTCTATCTCTTTCTGCCGTTTGACCGTCTGACCCCGTTTAACCCACTGGCGATTTAACCTCCGGTGAGCCTCCCTCACCGCCGACGACAATCCACTAACGTCGCGCCACCTCTGACGACAACCCACTGACGCCGTGCCACCTCCAGCGACACCGCCTTCATCTCTGATCGTTCGTTCCCCTTTCTCTGGCGGAGCTGCCACTGCAAAGGTTTGTCTCCCCTCCTAGGTTGATTAGATTAATTTCAGTAGTCTTGAACAAATTGAACTCACTCGAAGATGATGAAAAACAGATATGTTCTTGCATTACTAATGAAAACACTAATTCATTAATTTGACAGGATTTGGTGATTGTTCTTGCATTAGTTAAACATTAATTTTCTCTAGCTTTTGTTATGTTGTCCTTATTTGGTGATTGTTCTTGCATTAATGGGAAGACGCAACAAGGTGGTTTACTCATCTTTCACACCCAGTGTCTAGTTTCTTTTCTTTAATTCCATTTTAGTTTCTTTTGATACTTTGGTTTCTTGGTTGTGGGAAGCAATGAGAGATGGATAATAGATGGAAAAACAAACAGTTGAAAATCTGGAATCCAAAATGTATGCATCTAAACTTTGAAATGCAGCATATTAGGTGTGGAAGAGTATCATTCTTTTCATAGTATGCTTTGATCATACCTAAAATACTTCAGTATCTATTCTTGACAACTGCAGTAATACAATCATGGTGATTCCATTACTTCTCTCACAAAGTGAAGATGTTTCTTGGTTCTCAAGAAAACCAAAAATAAAAAGTATACTGTTAACTGTTACCAATTTTAGAATTATGTGAAAAATGTCATACCTTTGGGCATTTATGTTTTGGATGTTATTGTTTACGCTCTCATTTTGGACTTTTAAAATCCATAGGCACTTTTGATGACTTACTAGTCTTTAAATGACGAAAAAATGTGATTGGCAGTGCATGTGGAGTTTAAGAGGCCAAAAATGGAGTGCAAATATCAGTTTTCTTTGATGAATCCCGTGTAGCATCTACTTATAAGAAAGCCATAATCCTTTGTACAACAATGGAGAAATTAGCTGATGAGCCCCTCGACTTTATCTTGAATATAATTTTTCCCCTCCACTTATAAGTGACACATTGCATTCTCCCTCTGGGTTAGTGAAATACTGCAGCAAAGGCAGCTAAAATTTTAGAGGAGAGGGAAAATAAATTATTTTCAAAAGTTGAAGTGTTGTAAACTGCTCAAAAAGGTTCTCCTAAAGAAATTCACTTTGCACGCCATTTTGTCGCACTTAATTGGATAGAGTTAAAAATGTGCAGTATTTTGTTAATTGCGAAGGGGCTGCTTAACGCATCATTTGTTCATCTTTGAGAGAAAATAATAGCACCCAAAGTAAGGTACCGGTCGGCAGCTAATTTTTCCTGTAAGAATTCAGCTTCAAGTGAACCACCCTGTTTTGTCCTTATGGTAACTAATGGTTATATCAGGAGTGTTGCATATGTGCACGTATGTTGCCCCCGTCCTAACTTTTCGGTTATAGCTATGTAATCTACCAGTTAAATTATCTCGGTAGTAGGGCTAAGTTATGCATGGAGTGCTATTGGGGTACATTTATATGCTGATAGGATGACTGAAGAAAGAAAGAGAATAATATATGCTAATTATGTGTTGATGTAACAACCCGAAATTCTCGGATCGTTAACCGATCAATCCATCGAATCTCAACTGTTCAATTTATTCATTACCACTAAAGGTACCTATTAACATTCATATCAGAGCACTACAGACCATCAACTAACTTAACAAACCGTCTCAAAACAATGATAAAGTACTTAAATTTTCAAATTTCGTAACGGTTTTCTAACAAGGCTCAAATAAATAATACTCTAAAAACATAAACTACTTTGACATTCAAGCTCATCCGTCCCGAAATCTTACCAACAGTTATTTCCTGCAGAAGCGGAATAGAAAAAGGGAATGAGCTTTCGAGAGCTCAGTAAGGTCGCTCAACATTCAGTAGGGATTACAAACGAATTGGTCAGAAAATTATATCAATGACAAAATAGAAACAATGTTATCAAATTTCTCAATTAAAGATTCAACGAATACACTTTCGATTTCACTGAAACAATGCAGATGATATTGGACATGAGTATATTGCAAAGCCACACAGGCAGTGCAGGGTAACACTTAGCAAAGCCACACAGGCAGTGCTTAATAACGATATGGTTACATATGCATATGAACACTAGCTAGACCCTCAAGGTACTAGCATTTCCCGACAATAACAGACCATCTTTATATCACTCCCAATACAGACCATCCTTATAACTCCTCAATACACTATCTCATGCCAATATGCAGAATGCAATAAGCGATATTACAATGAATAAATCGATACTCAAAGAGAAATAAGTACTGAGCATCGAATGAGATTTTCAATGAACGTGTCAGGCTCAAACAAGGTTATTAATGACAATCGATACAATTTATCACAATTTATCACAATTATAATTGAGTCCAAAGAAATAATGATAGCAAATCAGAATAACATATGAATCAAATAGAGGAGTTAGGTTCGGATGAAAATTCCTTACCTCAATCCAAGCGCTGAAGCTAAAACGCTCTCGACCAAATTCCTCGAGGTTAACCTAGGTTGGCAGAGTCATTTATCAGAACACTTATTCATACTACTACATTAAAATATTAATATAATTATTCATAGCGCACCCATTTCTCTACCCGAACATGATGAAGCTCGGAGCAGTTCCCACACGGCCAATCTATCCCGAAATTCGTCACACTCCTCTAGACTCAGAAATATCCCAAAAATGTTCTAATCGTTCATTAAACATTATTTATAGTTTAATGTAGCATATGGGATAAAAATATAAGTTTTGAATATTTTTGATTATTTTCGAATTAAAAATAATTTTCTTAAATACACTAAAACCAATAAATTGCCATAATTTCTTCTAGTTGGAAATAAAGGCTCATAATTTTTTTGTAACAGCTTTAGAAGACTTATAAAAATTATTGAAATTGAAATCAGAAATTAAAAAGCATAAAAAAATATTTAAAAATTTTTCATTTTGTTAAATTCAATGTGATAGAGAAATGATAGCAAATGAACTCTAAAAATCACCAAATTTATGCTGAGTCTTTATTATACTATAAAAGTGTTACTATAATTTTTTCTAGAACATTTTTAGGGTTCAAAGGCTTCAAAAGAATTTTAACATTTTAAGCTTACAGAAAATATTAAAAATACATATGATCTCAGAAAATTATGAAATGTTACCAGTAATTCTAGCATAGTCTCAGGTACTATAATATAAATTTTCACATTCTAATATTCACTATACGCTATACAAAGTTTGTGCTAAGCCTAACGTTAAACTACACACACACACACACACATCACAGCACAACACTTCTCCACTCCCACTGTTTTCTTTTTGTTCAACCCACTTCACCCATATAGCACATATATATACATACTCGATCATCAGGGGTGGAGCCAGGAATATTTTTCAGGGGATGTAAAAATTATATGTCCGTTACCAAATTTTTAATTAAAATAATATTAAAAACAAAGTGCACTTATAAAGCATACAAAAAGTAATATTAAGTTTCACGAGAGTCGGACTCTTTACAAGTACAAAAAAAAAATTACAAATACAAATTATATTCCGAGTTATCAAATGCTTGACACTTACTTAAAGCAAGGTTGTGTGCACTATCGACTTCTCCAACATGTTTTTCCAATTTTTCCTTCTTTCTCCAATCGTTAAAACCATGACTCACAAAAGTACCACCACCCTCTTGCTCTCCATGAGCACTTCTAAATAAGTAGCAACATAAACAATATGCTTCATCTTTTGCTACACTATACTCCAACCAACTCGCATGACGGTTAAACCAAGAAGAAACAAAACGACGAGATTGTTTCCCGAATTATGTAAATGAAAAATTGTGGCTACGAGGTTGGCAAGGACCTTTCGACCAATATGTTCGTCGAACTTTATCTCGAATATTGGGACTATAATCCATAATATTCGGACGCAAGCCAGGATCCGCAATAAGCTCATCAGAGTTGAACTCATCACGAATTCTACTTGAACCCCCGAAATCAACATCTCGATGCACAAAATGAGCCTTGTCTGTTACTGTTAAAGTTGAAGACTGTAGAATACTATATTGATTAGGCTGCGAGGATTCTGCCAATTTTCCTAGCTTTTTAAAAAAACTTATCCATTCTGAAAAAAACACACACACGCACATTGGAATAAAATTTCAATATCTCAATATCTCAACACAAATTCACATAGTGAAATAATTGTACATATTATTATATTAGCATATTACACTAAATTTAACATATTAAACTAAAATATAAATTTTAACATATTATCATATTAAATACAAGCAGACAGCAATTCAGCATCTAAGAGCAAGAGGGAACATGGCAAGACGCAAGACCAAGATGAGAAGATCTACCTGACTACCTCAGATCTGGTTCTTCAAGGGCGTCGGCGCCGGCGCGTCGCGGGATTGCGGGAGGTCGACGGTCGTCGTCCGGTCACGGCGTCACTCCGTCGTGACGAGTTGTCGAAGGCTCGAAGCTCTTGTCTGAAGGAGCTGTCACCGGTGGGTGGAGCTGTCGCCGGTGGGTGGGATCTATCGGCGGTCGGTTCACTGTCCACCGGTGAGACCGTGTGAGAGAGAGAGAGAGTCGATTGTGCCTCTCGGCCAGTCTCAGGGAATGGGTATCGGGGATTGGGGAATGGGTCTCGGCCTCGGGGAACGGGATCTCGGGAACGGGGTCAACGCGATTCCAAAAAAAAATTATTTTTTTCCCCAGAAGTCAGGGGGTGCTTCAGCCCCCCTTGTCCTAACGTGCCTCCGCTCCTGCACACTGAACACATCTTCACACCCACCTGTTACTCACTCATACACACACAATTCACACACACATGACACATTTCACGGCTAGTTTCAGCCCCTCAACACTGTCTCCATTTCATTTCTCAAGCCCCATGCATTACCCTTTCTCATGGCTGAAACTCAGCGTCTCAGCCTTTCTTCCTTCTCCTGAAACTCCAATATTCACACACTTCCACACTACACCACAAGCACAACACTAAGTATACCCATACACTCACACGGCTTGCAAACCCATTTGCATTCTCTCTTTCTTGTTTTCCTTCTCCAGACACTCGCAAAGTCATGCACTCAGAGTTGTCGCACACTCATGCACTCAGAGTTGTCACACACACGCACTTCACCACCCCCACTACACGGCTGCACTCTATGGTTCCCATCTCTCTCTAACTTAAAACCCATTCCATGTCCCATCTACACAAACAACCTGTATATAATCACATACCCATGCCCACTTCACACACGGTAACACTCACGCACACACCACATACTTCTTTCAGGCTCACAAATCTACATAAATCCCAGAACATACAAAACCAACACAGACACTCTCACTACACTCACAGTAACCATCACCTCACGGCCAATCACCAAACACTTCAGCCCCCTCTCTATACACCTGCAAAACATACACTACAGTCGCTTCTTCCTTCCACTCAAACACTCACATAACCCACCAAATCTCACGCAAAACTCTAACCCCCGGCAGCACTTATACGCACAAAACCTGATTCTCATGCATCTCAAATACGCACGCACAAACTCATACAATATACATTTACACAATACATAGAACAGACACAAGATGCGCAGGCTGTTTCCCCTCTCTATCTACAGATCTAAACCCACATACCCACATTCAAGGTATACTGCCTAGCGGCAGTTCAACCTTTCCACGGCCATCGACCCATTTATTCGTTCCATACCCGCATCCCACAATTATATACCTAGGCAATACATCCTCACCGAGACCCATTTTCCTTCCCGTATTGTATATATACATTCACATAATCATACGAAAGTTTCATTTCAGAATGAACTTACCGAAAGTGCTGTCGCCGGTAATCTCTTTGCCAATCCCTCTCCCTCTCTCGTTGGGTTGTCGGCTAGAGAGCTTTGGGTGGCTGCGTAGACCTACATTATCTTTATATGTATGTAAATTAAACCCTAGTCTGACAAGAAAAATTAACCCTATTCCTCATTTGTCGCTAAATGTTCTTACTCAACTTATTATCAAAATTAAATTGGTCCAGATTAATTGTTACGATAATTTATGCATTAATGAATTTTACTTACCGATTATTACACTATCTCGTTTGACAAAACGTTGCTATTAAGAAATTGCTAAAACGTCGCTAATATTTACGCCGCTACTGAAAATTTAAATTGTCACTATAAGGAAATATTTCAAATGCTAAAATTTTAATTTTGTCGTTAATTATACCTATTTAAATTTATTAAGAGTATTTTAAGGTTTCGGGGTATTACAGTTGAAATCAGTACTGAGAAGGACCCTATGGAGGAATTCGAATTGTTGGTGGCTGAGAACAATGAAAACATTATCACCTGATCCCCATTAAAGTTCAGCACCAATGTAAACCTTTAAGGTGTCACATATGCAAGGTGTTTGGGCAGTGTTTCAGAAATGGCCTAATCGAATCGAACCCTAAATTAAACTAATTGAACCTCTAATTGAACCCTAAATTGAATGCCCTAATCCAATTGAACCCTAAATTAAACTAATTGAACCCTAAATTGAATGCCCCAATTCAACCGAACCCTAAATTGAACTAATAGAACCCCCTAATTGAACCCTAAATTGAAGTAATTGAATCCTAATTTAACCCTAAATTGAATGCCTTAATGGAATCGAACCCTAATTTAAACTGATTGAACCCTGATATAGCTAAAAATACCCCTCCAATCTACGGACGACACGTGGCGGTCATGACGAGTAACCCGTACCGACTCACTACCGATATGGCACTTACCATATCGGTCATCAGACAGAATCCTAAAAAGACTCTGACTCTATCAGCTCAGATTGACATAAGGATCTTCTAAGATCCTAATTGGATTCTGATTAGAGTTGGTCAAAGCTCAGTCTCACTAGGATTCCACCTCCTACCACTATATAAAGGGGTCATACCCCTCAGGTAAACCTAAGCTCACACATATACACATTGTGTCTTTACTGCTTCTTCAGAGTTCTACATCGTTAGCCTTCTCTGACTTAAGCATCGGAGCGTTCCCCCGCCGGAACCCCACCCGGCGGTAACTCCGTGTTCTCTTTTGCAGGCCTGATTTCTGGTGCTGTTCCCGATCCAGTTTTTAGCCGCAACAGATTGGCGCCATCCGTGGGACCCTACAGGGAACATGGCTAACCACTCTTCTTCCGATGACTCTTCACAGAATCATCATGCACGAACTGACGACTCTCATCGACCAGGTCATTCTCATGATCAGCGCTCGACCCCTCTGCGTCGTCGTCACACCAGTTCTTCCGAAGATAATTACGTCAACGTAACATCTGCTACTCCCGAATCAGAAGCTAGACCCCGGAGAAACAAATCTCCAACGTCTACTCTGAAAAACGGTGACCTTCGCCATCGCTTGAACCGTCAGCTGTTCAAAACACCACATGATAACCTTACCAAGGAAATCCACGAACTGAAGGATGTTGTAAACACTCTTCAACAAAAGCTGGACAGGGTGGCGGCTCCACAGTCCACTCACCATTCCCATCTTGATCCTAGCGACCTTCGTCTTCGCCTCACCTCCAGATCAAGCTACGGCCGCAAGTATCAATCAACGGCCGATCCAACTTATGATCCCAGAGTTAAAAACGGAGATCATAGGACCAGGAGTGGATCATGCTATCGACGGGATCCATCAGTCAAAGGAAGTACCAACTCCTCTCCCAGACGAGTCGCCCGAGCTGAAACCCCTCGAAGATCTGTCCACAGGAAGGCGACGCCTGAGTATCGTTCCCAAGAACGAGATCCCTGGAAGGTGGTATCAAGATATCGTTCCCCAGAACGATCTCTCCCAAGGGACGAATCTGGATATCCTTTGTCCGACGCGATTGAGAAAGCTAAGTTACCTCCAAACTTTCGAATGCCTCAATGTGACCATTACGACGGGACTGGAGATCCAGGAGAACATGTGTATCAATTTGAAACCAACATGCTACTCCTCCAAGTTTCAGATGCCGTCATGTGTAGAGCTTTTCCCACTACTCTCAGAAAAGCCGCGCATGCATGGTTTAAGTCTCTTCAACCAAGATCCGTCCACTCCTTTAGCCAATTATCGGATCTCTTCCAAAAACACTTTGTAAGTAGTCGCTCCCGAAGGAAGAATTCGGCGAGTTTACTAAACATTGTGCAAGAGAAAAACGAGTCTTTGGCAGGCTTTGTCGGACGGTTCAATGCAGCAACTCTCGAGATCGATAATCTAGACGAGTCTGTGAAATACACCGCCTTTCTCCGCGGTCTTCGTCCGACATCCAAGTTTGCCTTCTCCGTAAACAAAAGTCCTCCAGGCAATATGAGAGCCCTACTTGAGAAGGCAAACAAATATATTCAAGCTGAAGAATACCTGGAAACTCACAGAGGGCGACATGGAGAAGAGAAGGAGGACAAGAAGAAAAGATCTCGAGAGATAACTCCTCAGGGGGGAAAAAATCTAAGCGTGAAGAACGAGGTCCGCGGAACCAGTTTGCTACAGAAAACTGGACGCCCCTCAATTCCAAGCCATCACAGATCCTCCATGAGATCAAAGACAGCCAATCTCTCCAGTGGCCGGACAAGTTGAGATCCCGACCGAATAAAAGAAACAAGGATTTATGGTGTCACTTCCACAAAGATCATGGCCACACAACCGATAATTGCGGGACACTTAAAGCAGCAATTGAAGCTCTTATCAAGCGTGGCCAATTGAAAAAGTTCATAGCTCCAAGAGAAGGTCGACAGCAAACCCCACCGGTAGAAGAAAACAGAGCCGATCGAGAAGAGAATGCGGGTATAATCAACACTATATCTGGAGGTTTAGCCGCAGGAGGCTCATCAGGACAAGCTCGGAAAGCATATGCCAGAGAAGTGTGCATAACAAGTCACCCCCCAAATAAGAAACATAAGTCAATACCCGCACCGGTGATAACCTTCTCCGATGAAGATTTAAAGGAGGTAAAGACCCCTCACGACGATCCGTTAGTCATCACGATAAAGGCAGGAAATTTCGATGTGAAACGTGTCTTGGTCGATAACGGAAGCTCCGCAGAAGTCTTGTTTTACGACGCGTTCAAGAAGATGAACATACCAACGGACCGTCTCCGAAAGATGGATACACCGTTGTATGGATTTTCCAATCATCCAGTTGCAGTCGAAGGAATTATCACGCTCCCGGTTACACTCGGCACACCTCCGACACAAGCCAACTTCATGCTCGATTTTGTGGTGGTAAAGGTCCCCTCAGCATACAACGCAATATTGGGACGACCAGCACTCAATCAGTTTCAAGCTGTAGTGTCAACTTATCACCTCAAAATGAAATTCCCCACGGAGCAAGGGATTGGAGAGGTCAAAGGCGACCAAACTACAGCTCGTCAGTGCTACGTAACTTCATGCCGATCAAAAAGCAAAGAAGCACTCATTATAGAAGACCTTCGGGAAGATACAAAGATACAAAGGGGAGAACCTGTTGAAGACCTTATCAGCATCGAAGTATATCCCGGAGAAGAAAGCAAGACAGTTCGGATTGGTTCAAATCTTAAGGAAAACACCAAACTCGAGTTGGTGAACCTGCTAAGAACCTATGCGGACATCTTCGCATGGACAGCTGCAGATATGCCGGGGATTGATCCTGAAGTTATTACCCATAGGCTGAATGTTGATCCATTCAAAAAACCTGTCAAGCAGAAGAAAAGGACTTTTGCGCCAGAGAGACAAGAAAAGATTGAAGGAGAAGTAGATAAACTCCTAACGGCCAACTTCATTGAAGAGGTCCACTACCCAGATTGGATTGCCAACGTAGTCATGGTTCCTAAATCAGGCGAGAGATGGCGAATATGTATCGATTACACGGATCTCAACAAAGCGTGCCCGAAGGATAGCTACCCGCTCCCAAGAATAGATCTTCTTATCGATTCTACGTCGGGCCATGAACTGCTTAGTTTCATGGACGCATATTCTGGTTATAACCAGATTATGATGCACAAAGACGACGTCTCCAAAACTTCGTTCATCACAGAGAGAGGATTATACTGCTACAAAGTGATGCCCTTTGGACTCAAGAATGCCGGAGCAACGTACCAGCGTCTGGTGAACATGATATTTCGAGACTTGATTGGGAAGAACATGGAAGTTTATGTCGACGATATGCTCGTCAAAAGCATAAAATCTGAATTCCATGCCAAAGACTTGAAAGAAACTTTTGACATCCTTCGAAAGTATAGAATGAAGCTAAATCCACTCAAGTGCGCTTTCGGAGTCGCATCAGGAAAGTTTTTGGGATTTATAGTTTCTCAACGGGGGATCGAAGCGAACCCAGAGAAGATCCAAGCTATCCAAAGCATGACGTCCCCAAAAACAGTCAAGCAAGTACAAGAGTTGACAGGAAGGGTTGCAGCCTTGGGAAGGTTCATGGCCCGATCAGCTGAACGGTGCTTGCCATTCTTCAAAGCCATCAGAAGAGCAAAAAGTTTTACTTGGACAGACGACTGCCAGGAGTCGTTTGAGGAACTCAAGACTTATTTAAGTTCTCCACCCCTACTGTCAAAACCACTTTCAGGTGAAGACTTATTCCTAAACCTTTCAGTCACAGACGTCGCAGTCAGTACTGTTTTAATTAAAGAGGAAGATGGAGTTCAGAAACCCATCTACTACATTAGCAAAGTCTTGCAAGATGTAGAGACCAGATACCTAAAGATCGACAAGATCGCACTAGCCCTTATCATATCGGCCAGGCGTCTTCGACCATACTTCCAGTCTCATACTATTATTGTACTGACAGACCAACCACTTAGAAAAGTTTTACTGAGCCCAGAGGCTTCAGGAAGACTAGTCAATTGGTCCGTAGAGTTGGGTGAATTCGACATCCAATACCAGCCTCGCACGGCAATCAAAGCTCAAGCCTTGGCAGACTTCATTGTAGAGTGTACACTGCCTGAAGACCCTCCTCAATTACTAATTTCCGAAGTTTCGGATCCCTGGAATCTTTATGTAGATGGTTCTTCAGCTATTGGCAGTAGCGGAGCGGGGATTATTCTTATAAGTCCAGAAGGATTTACCATCGAATACGCACTTCGCTTCGGCTTCCAAGCCTCGAATAACGAAGCAGAGTATGAGGCCCTTCTTGCGGGGATAAGGTTAGCACACGCCTTAAAGGTGGACTCCTTATCAGTTCACAGTGATTCCCAACTGGTGGTCAATCACGTCTTGGGAGACTATGAAGCCAGAGATGAAAGAATGGCTCAATATCTCGACTTAGTTAAAACAACAGCGGTGAAGTTTCAAAACTTCACCATTCGCCAGATTCCAAGGGATCAGAATGCTCAGGCAGATGCATTATCAAGGCTCGCTTCCATTGAAGAAATTGATGTCCGACGACCGGTCTACCTTGAGTTCCTCAAAGACCGCAGTATCGGTTCTCAAGCTAACATTGAAGTAATAGATCAAGAACCTTGCTGGATGGACACAATCATGAAATACCTGTCCACAGGCGAATTACCAAGTACAAGACGCGAGGCCAGAAATCTTCGTATCAAAGCTGCGCGATACGCCATAGTGGAAGGTACTTTATACAAGAAATCGTTCAGCCTTCCATACCTCAGATGCCTGCGTCCATCAGAATCCCTCTACGCATTACAAGAAGTTCATGAAGGGATATGTGGCCAACATCTTGGAGGAAGAACATTAGCACAGAAAATCCTAAGACAAGGATATTACTGGCCTACGATGCAGAAGGATGCGATCGACTTCACACGAAGATGCGATAGATGTCAGAGGTTCGCACCGGTCTCTCACACACCGGTTGCTCCTTTAACTGCGATTGTTTCTCCCATCCCTTTTGCTATATGGGGAATGGATCTCCTGGGACCTTTTCCCATGGCGTCCGGACAACGACGATTTGTGATTGTAGCGATAGACTACTTCACCAAGTGGACCGAAGCAGAATCTCTGGCTACCATTACTTCAGCCAAATGTGAGGACTTTTTTTGGAAAAATGTCGTCTGCCGTTTCGGAGTGCCAAGAGCTTTGGTGGTTGATAACGGAAAACAGTTTGACAACAGCAATTTCCGAAGCTTTTGTGCGAATCTTTCAATTGATTTGAGATTCACTTCTGTAGCTCATCCACAGTCCAATGGTCAGACTGAAAACATGAATCGAAACATCTTGCAAGGATTGAAAAAAAAGCTAGATGATGCTAAAGGAGCATGGGTAGACGAACTCCCCAAAGTGCTATGGGCTTATCGAACAACCCCACACTCAGTTACCGGAGAAACACCTTTCTTACTCTGCTACGGAACGGAAGCAATGTTACCAGTCGAGATAGGAGTTCCAACAATACGGGCCTTACACTTCAACGAATTAAGTAACGAAGATGGACTCCGAGCAAATCTTGATTTGGTAGATGAAGCTCGAATTCAAGCCCATGCACGATCTGTCGTCATAAAACAACGAGTGGCACGATATTACAATCGGAGAGTCCGATCCAAACAGTTCAGCGACGGAGATCTGGTCCTTCGCAAACTAGAAGTTTCGGATCCAAAAGCAGCGACGGGAAAGTTATCTCCAAACTGGGAAGGACCCTACCGTGTTATAAAGGTGCTCAAACCGGGCGCCTACGCACTAGGGAAACTTTCTGGAGAACCCATCCCTCGTACTTGGAATGCTGAGAACCTGCGCAGATATTACCAGTAGTGTCTCGACAGGAGCCAAAACACTTCCTTTTTTGGGGGATAAGGGGCACAGACCTTATCAGAACTCCAACATCTTAAAAATAATCTTGAGCAGATTGTTTCGAATAAATGGGTTGTTAAGCAATCCAATGTAAACTTTATTTTCTACTCTATTAATAAAGTTATTCTTTCTCAGTATTGTTGTAATAGAAGCTTAGCCAAAACATTCTGTCCGAACAGAGTGACGGCCGAACACTCTGCCCGAACAGAGTGGCAAGCTTAGCCAAAACATTCTGTCCGAACAGAGTGATGGTCGAACACTCTGCCCGAGCAGAGTGACAAGCATAGCCAAAACATTCTGTCCGAACAGAATGACGGCCGAACACTCTGCCCGAGCAGAGTGACAAGCATAGCCAAAACATTCTGTCCGAACAGAATGATGGCCGAACACTCTGCCCGAGCAGAGTGACAAGCATAGCCAAAACATTCTGTCCGAACAGAATGACGGCCGAACACTCTGCCCGAGCAGAGTGACAAGCATAGCCAAAACATTCTGTCCGAACAGAATGATGGCCGAACACTCTGCCCGAGCAGAGTGACAAGCATAGCCAAAACATTCTGTCCGAACAGAATGACGGCCGAACACTCTGCCCGAGCAGAGTGACAAGCTTAGCTAAAAACATTCTGTTTAAACAGAGTGATGGCCGAGCACTCTGCTCGAACAGAGTAAGAGATTTAAAACCAAAACATTCTGTTTAAAACAGAGTGATGGCCGAGCACTCTGCCTGAACGGAGTGTATAACTCTTGAGTTTTCAAAATACAAGAGAAGCCAGGCGGATTAGCTACAGATCTAAGTCCGTGAAGAAACAAAAGTTAATGGGGGCATCGTCACTCCACCAAAACTTTTGTATCTTCGAAATATAAGCCAAGCGAGAGTGCTTGACCTCTTTGCCGACTCTTTAAGTGACGATTAAAGGGTTTTAGTAAAAGTAAAAGCAAATAATACTGTGTGAATGGTAAAACACAAAACCATGACAAACACATAGTAAAAGTTAAAAATGCTGGTGCGTTAAAGATAAGAGTTTTACATAGAAGCCCTTCAGAGGGCAGTGAAAACTTGTCTCAGCAAAATAAAGAGGCTAGCTACAAGTCTAAGCCTCAGGGGCATCACAAGAAGGACCTTCGCCTGGAAGATCAGAAGCTGCGACATCTCCCGCCTCTGGAGGCATAACAGTCTCCCCAGATGGTGACCCAACCGCAGGCAGAACGAAACCATCCAAGGGGATATCAGGAAAGCGATCAGCAAACATCTCCTTGGCCTTCACAAAGCCAAGCTCATAAATCTCCAGACCGTCTTCGGTCCGCTTCTTCAGCCATTCATCCCCCGCGTTTCCCTCCAAGAAATCGCGAATGCCTTGGTCTCGAGCTTTGATCACCTCTTCTGCAGCCCTCTTCTTAACTCGATCCAGTTTCTTCTCCAGAGTCGCAATCCGATCGAGATGATCTTCCTCACGTTTGCTCAGCTCTTCAGCACGATGGGTGGCATCCTGTGCTTCCTTAACAGCTTCCCTTGTCAGCTGGGCCTCCTCGGCCGCCACCTGCCTTGCCATCTCGAAGCGAGAAAACATCTCTGATCCACTGGCGTACATCTAGAATGAAGATAAAGATCATCAGCTAAAAGAAACTGGAAAACATCTCCATATAACCTAGTTGAAGCAAAAGACGTTACCGTATAGACAGCCTGGGCAAAGGAGCAGGCAAAAGTCTCGTGGGTCTGATTCTGGAAAACCTCCTTGTCTCGAGGAAGAATTCCATGACGAAGATGCTGCTCCGAGATCTGACTGTCCGGCATCCCGAGATCATCACGCCTAAGTGCCCACCGCGGCCTAAAGATAGGATCATCCTCAATAGAAACTTGATCAAGTATCTGGGGAGAGCGTTCTGAAGGAGTGACTCTAGTCCTCTTAGGAGCAGGAGGTAACTCCACACTTGGCTGCTTCTCCTTTCGTTTCCCCTTAGCCTTCTGAAGAACACCAAGGAAGCTTCCTTGCTGCGGCTTTCCACCACCACTTGCCATTTCTGCAATGAAGAAAGAAGTCAATACGGGAATAAATATTGAACACAAGTCTAATTCAATATCTCATGCGAAACACACCTAAAGGAACGGTCTCAGCAGATGACACGCTAGGAATAGCAGGAAGAGGAGGAATCAGAAGACCAGCTGGAATGGGCTTTGGAGGTATCATCTTCGCCCACTCCAATTGCTCTTCCGAAAGAGGCTCATCTATGCAAAGACCACCTCGAAGTTTAATATGACTAAGTATGTGCTTAGTCAGACTATTGGGAGTAGGCTTGCCAGGATTTTCGAAATCCTTACAATAAGGGTTCCACACTTTGTCAAAAGGAAGGTCCCCCTTGTCCATTTGGCCAACGAAGAAGTATCTCGAATGCCAACCTTTATTCGACTTCGGCCCTCCCTTCAGAAGTCGTTGCCTACTGTGAATATAATACCATCCTGGAGAGTTGGCAACTCCTTTGACAAAACAGACTTCAAAGAAGACTCTCATAAAATCGGTTACATCTGGTTTGTAACCTGAAGTCTGAACCAAATATATGAGACCAGCAAGCTTCCTCCAACCATTTGGAACAAGCTGCCCAGGAGCCATACGATAATGCTCAAAGAAACGAAGAGCGAAAGGGTGAAGAGGAAATCTATATCCAGACTTCACCTGCTCTTCGTAGACACCTGTTTCAAATTTCGTGCCATAGTTTGCTGGTTCACCCAAACCAGGAAGACGAGCATACCAACCTTCGGGGAGAGGATATTCCCGAATCAAATCCTGCAAATCTTCAGTCGACATCTTACTAGACTTTTCGTCAGCAGTATACCAAGGCTTTGGATTAGCCTTTTCTTCGGCCTGATCCTTTACTTCTCCTAAAGGATTCCCCCCAGATAAATATTGTGAAGGTTGTGAAGATGAAGGTGGTAATAGTTGTGAGGATGAAGGTTGGAATCGTCGAGAGAATAAAGGTTGGAACGGTTGAGAAGTTGAAGGTAGTGGGGGTTGTGGATTTGAAGTCCCAACTTCACTTCCTGAAGTTGCTACTCGTTCTGAACTCGAAGACGAACTACTACTCGAAGACGAACTATCAGACATGTTTTCTACTTCTACTGTAAATATGAGACTACAACAAACTTGATGTGCTGAACAGAAAGGGTAGAGGGAAAGACTTACTTGCAGAGAAATGAGCTCCCAAAAATTCGAGTGAAGGAAAAATGAAGTGGAAGTTCTCTTTTATAGAGAAACGCCAAATAACCGTTCTAGGGAAACGCAACGGTTCATATGCCTGCAACGTGTCACAAGCTGAAGAGAGCAGAAACCTGAAAATTTTCAAAAGGATTCCCGCTCAAATCCTCGCACGTGACACATTGGAAACACCAAAGGATCGTGCCCGAGCAGAATCGTGTCCGAACACTCTGCCCGAACAGAGTGAACGTGGCCGAACAGAATCCTGCCCGAGCAGAATCGTGTCCGAACACTCTGCCCGAACAGAGTGAACGTGCCCGAACAGAATCGTGCCCGAGCAGAATCGTGTCCGAACACTCTGCCCGTACAGAGTGTACCTGTCCGAACAGAATCCTGCCCGAGCAGAATCGTGTCCGAACACTCTGCCCGAACAGAGTGAACGTGCCCGAACAGAATCGTGCCCGAGCAGAATCGTGTCCGAACACTCTGCCCGAACAGAGTGAACGTGTCCGAACAGAATCGTGCCCGAGCAGAATCGTGTCCGAACACTCTGCCCGAACAGAGTGAACGTGGCCGAACAGAATCCTGCCCGAGCAGAATCGTGTCCGAACACTCTGCCCGAACAGAGTGAACGTGTCCGAACAGAATCGTGCCCGAGCAGAATCGTGTCCGAACACTCTGTCCGAACAGAGTGAACGTGACCAAACAGAATCTTGCCCGAGCAGAATCGTGTCCGAACTCTCTGCCCGAACAGAGTGAACGTGGCCGAGCAGAAGTTTGTCCGAGCAGAGCAGAATCGTGTCCGAACACTCTGTCCGAACAGAGTGAACGTGACCAAACAGAATCTTGCCCGAGCAGAATCGTGTCCGAACTCTCTGCCCGAACAGAGTGAACGTGGCCGAGCAGAAGTTTGTCCGAGCAGACTGCCCGAACAGAGAATGCTTGTCCGAACAGAAGTTTGTCCGAACAGATTGTCCGAACAGAATCTCGTCCGAGCAGAATTTCGTCCGAGCAGATGTACGGCCGAGCAGAAGTTTGTCCGAGCAGACTGCCCGAACAGAATGCTCGTCCGAACAGAATGCTTGTCCGAACAGAAGTTTGTCCGAACAGACTGCTCGAACAGAATCTCGTCCGAGCAGATTTACGGCCGAGCAGAATTCCGTCCGAGCATATTTATGTCCGAGCAGAATCTCGTCCGAGCAGAATATCGTCCGAACAGATTCATGTCCGAACAGACTACCCGAACAGAATCTGGTCCGAGCAGAATTCCGTCCGAGCAGATTTACGGCCGAACAGAATTCCGTCCGAGCATATTTATGCCCGAGCAGAATCTCGTCCGAGCAGAATATCGTCCGAACAGATTCATGTCCGAACAGACTGCCCGAACAGAATCTAGTCCGAGCAGAATTCCGTCCGAGCAGATTTACGGCCGAACAGAATTCCATCCGAGCAGGTTCATGTCCGAACAGAATCTCGTCCGAGCAGAATACTCTTTGAAATTTGGAAATATTGACAAATGGATTCAATTCTGTTTTTGGCGTATTCCGCTATCACCAGTGGAAAAAGTGTGCTTCCACCCGCTTCATTAAAGCTGGTAAAAGCAAGGGGCATATGATATAGCTAAAAATACCCCTCCAATCTACGGACGACACGTGGCGGTCATGACGAGTAACCCGTACCGACTCACTACCGATATGGCACTTACCATATCGGTCATCAGACAGAATCCTAAAAAGACTCTGACTCTATCAGCTCAGATTGACATAAGGATCTTCTAAGATCCTAATTGGATTCTGATTAGAGTTGGTCAAAGCTCAGTCTCACTAGGATTCCACCTCCTACCACTATATAAAGGGGTCATACCCCTCAGGTAAACCTAAGCTCACACATATACACATTGTGTCTTTACTGCTTCTTCAGAGTTCTACATCGTTAGCCTTCTCTGACTTAAGCATCGGAGCGTTCCCCCGCCGGAACCCCACCCGGCGGTAACTCCGTGTTCTCTTTTGCAGGCCTGATTTCTGGTGCTGTTCCCGATCCAGTTTTTAGCCGTAACAAACCCTAAATTGAATGCCCCAATTCAACCGAACCCTAAATTGAACTAATAGAACCCCCTAATTGAACCCTAAATTGAAGTAATTGAACCCTAAATTGAATGCCTTAATCGACTCGAACCCTAAATTAAACTAATTGAACCCGAAATTGAATGCCTTAATCCAACCGAACCCTAACTTGAACTTATTGAACCCCCTAATTGAATGCCCCAATTCAACCGACCACTAAATTGAACTAATTGAACCCTAAATTGATGTAATTGAACCTTAATTAAACTCTAAATTGAATGCCCTAATCGAATCGAACCCTAAATTGAACTAATTGAACCCCTAATTGAATCCTAAGTTGAATGCCCTAATCCATCCGAACCCTAAATTGAAGTAACTGAACCCCCTAATTGAACCCTAAATTAATTGCCCTAATCGAATTGAACCCCAAATTGAAATAATTCAAGCGCATCGGATATGTGCATTTTGAACAATTTTTTCCCATTTGAACATTGATAATTTGTTTGATAATTTTAGATTGTTCATTGTGCATTTGAGAATTGTGATTATTGATCGATGATTTTAAGTTGTTCATTGATGATTTTAGGTTATTAGCTGTGCATTTGAAGTAATTGAGATTATTAATTGATGATTTTAGGTTGTTAATTGATGATTTTAGATTGTTAATTGTTAATTGTGCATTGAGCATTTGAGATATTGAGATTGTTGACGGAGGATGAGACCAAATTGGATTGAATGTGTGATTTTTATTGCATTGAGCATTTGAGAATTGAGATTTGAGATTGTTGACGGAGGATGAGACCCAATTGGATTGAATGTGTGATTTTTATTGCATTGAGCATTTGAGAATTGACATTTGAGATTGTTGACGGAGGATGGGACCCAATTAGATTGAATGTGTGATTTTTATTAATTTTTATTGCATTGAGCATTTGAGAATTGAGATTGTTGACGGAGGATGGGATCTAATTGGATTGAGATCCCCGTTAGGTAGCACAGACACGGACACCGTGTCCGATCGACGCCGACACCGAAACAACATATTTTAGCTTTATACTTGTGGACACCTCTTCAATGGGTGTTCGACACGGTGTCTGGCAATTAAAAAATAAATCAATGTCTTCGAACACCGCTGAGAGGTGTCGGACACGTGTCCGGAGGTGTCCGACACGTGTTCGGATGTGTCGATGAGGTGTCGAGGTGTCGGTAGGTCATGGACACCCCGTCCGATCGACACCGACACCGAAAAATGTCACATTTTGGCTTTATACTTGTGGACACCTCTTCAAGAGGTGTCTGACACCTCTTCAAGAGGTGTCTGACACCTCTTCAAAGGGTGACGAACGTGATGTCCAGCATTTAAAAAATAAATCAATGACTTCGGACGTGTCCGGAGGTGTTGGACACGTGTCCGGATGTGTCGATGAGGTGTTGAGGTGTCGGTAGGTCACGGACACCCTGTCCGATCGACATCGACCCCGACACCGAAAAATATCACACTTTGGCTTTATACTTGTGGACACCTCTTCAAGGGGTGACAGACACGGTGTCCGGCATTTAAAAATTAAATCAATGACTTTGGACGTGTCCGGAGGTGTCAGACACGTTTCCGGAGGTGTTCGACACGTTTCCGGATGTGTCAATGAGGTGTCGAGGTGTCGGTAGGTCACAGACACCGCATCCGATCGACACCGACACCAAAAATGTCACATTTTGGCTTTATACTTGTGGATACCTCTTCAAGAGGTGTCCGACATCGCTTTAAGGGGTGATGGACACGGCGTCCGGCATTTAAAAAATTAATAAATGTCTTCGGACGTGTCTAGAGGTGTCAGACACCATACCGACGCCCTATATGAGGTATTGGGAATTGAGATTGTTGACTGTGCATTGAGAATTTGAGAATTGAGATTGTTGACGGAGGATGAGACCCAATTGGATTGAGATATCTGCGAATAAGTTGAATGGTTGGTTGTTGAATTTAGGTTAATTAGGTTAACGCGACTTTTTTAGCACCCCTTATAATCTCATCGTGGCTCCAGCACTGGCTATAATTAGCCCTAATTAGTCCCGATTAACCCTAATGAACCCAACTAACCCTAATTAGCTCTAACGAGCCAATTAGTTTTAATTAACCCTAAGAACCCAATGAAAATTAAATTAGTTGTAATTACCCAAAATTGATCCTAATTAACACCAATCAGTCCAAATTAAACCCTAATTAGCCCTAATTACTCATATCTTGTAGACTCGTGATTAGATTTGTAATACCCCGAAACCTTAGAATACTCTTAATAAATTTAAATAGGTATAATTAGCAACAAAATTAAAATTTTAGCATTTGAAATATTTCCTTGTATTGACAATTTAAAATTTCAGTAGCGGCGTAAATATTAGCGACGTTTTAGCAATTTCTTAATAGCGACATTTTGTCAAACGAGATAGTGTAATAATCAGTAGGTAAGATTCCTTAATGCATAAATTATCATAACAATTAATTTGGTCCAGCGACTGTAGTTAGGGGTGGGCATTTAAACCGTGAAAACCAATCCAACCGTGAAAACCGAACCAACCAATCCGACTAATTCCAAACCGATCGCAAAAACAGTTGGTTCGGTTTTTTTTTTCCAAACCGCATAATCGGTTCGGTTTAGATTTTTTGAAACCGATATAAACCGAACCGACCGTACTTAATATATAATATATATATATTTTTAATTAACCCCAGTTAATTTTACTAACTACCTTAGTTAAACTTAACCCATTAATATAAATAGCAAGTAACCCTAAATTTCATTTATCCTAATTCCTACTTTTCATTTTGCACACGCCTCCACAGCCTTCTGCCGAGCTTCAGCCTTCAGATCTGGATTGCTCCACGCCTCCACAGCCTTATGCTGAGCTTTAGCCTTCAGATCTTACGACAAGATCTGCCTATTGCTCCACGCCGGCCCTCCACGGCAGCGCCTCCCTCAGCCACGTCTCTCCTCTAGCGGCCGTCTCCACCTCCCACGGCTATGCCTCCATCTCTGACGTCTCTCCTCCCGCCGGCGCCTAATCTCAAAGTACGAAGTTATGCCTCTCTTTTTCCTCTGCTCTTCTGTTTCTTCTATTTTCTTTTATTTCTTGAATCTTTTCTCTTCAGTTATGCCTCTCTTTCTCCTCTACTCTTCTGAAGAACACTTAGACTTCCAGATTGCAAATATAAGCTCCAACATGGCCAAATCAACCCATCCAGTGAAGGCCAATTGCTATCCAAGCATGCGTCCCCTCCACTTGTGGAGATTCTAGTGATTGACATTGGTATCCTAACTTCTTTTAGGCAGAAGAAAGGAGAAGAATAACTTGATAAACTTCGGTCAGCTCTCGGCTTATGGGGCTGCTTTCAGTTTTAATCCCTCAGTTCAGCTTCGTTTGCTGACATGTTATGCGTTTCATGTACTTATTCAAGCATCCTTAATAGCCAGCATATGGATTTCCTTAGTACGAACTTATTGCATCTCTTCATAATTGAAATACGATGACATCCAAGAAAGTCACGCCACAATGAATTATTGACTATGATATTCATATTTCATACTGCCAGTGGTAGTATTAATATAGGTGTTTAACTTCTCTGGGTGCTTTACTTATACTTGCTTTTATGTTATACTTAGTTCTTCATTTACGGAATGCGTTTGCCAATTTTTTCTATATTCATGAGCTCCATCTACATTCAGTGTGTTTTTAGTTTATAACTTTGTTTGCTTCCTGTAAGAATCTTTTTTAGCTTTATCTCCTTATTGGGTCTTTCTTTATATTCTTGTTATGCATTGCTTTTATATTTGTTTACCTAAAATCTTGTATGTAGAATAAATCCAAATGCTTTGGCCTTTTTTGTTCCTCTTGTCTCTTGATTATATCTGCTAGTGTATGTGACTGATTGTACTCCTTGAAGAAACCACGTAGACTTGGCTTTTTCTTTTGCTCTTTTGGTAACCAGTATACTTGAGGTAGGGTTAACTTGAATTTCAATTACTGATTGATGCGTTATTGTTGTGTTGTATCAGATGGTTGATGATGCGGGTGCAGTAGGTGCTGCCACCGGTGGCAGCGGCAATTCCTGCCCACTTCCTCCTAGGCCTCCAAAGAGAAAGAAGGAGACAAATACTAGAGAGCCGTCTCAAGTCTGGGATCACTTTCAGAAAATCAAAGGGAATACACCAAGTGAGCCTGATCCTGAAATCGCAATTTGTAAGTATTGTTCTAAGCGTTATGGCTATACTGGGGAAAATGGTACAAGTACTTTATGGAGCCATATTAGGTATAGATGTAAGAAATACAGCTATGAACAAGCTGGTAATAGTAAGAATCAAACAAAAATTAGGTTTGAACCTAAAAGGCAAAAAAGTGGTATGAATGAGCTAAAGGTGGCTTCGTTTAGTGTTGAGGAGTGTAGACTAGCACTTACTGAGATGATTATTATCGATGAATTACCTTTTAATCTTGTGGAAGGGCAGGGATTTAAAAAGTTCTGTGGAGTTATGGAACCAAGATTTAATGTTCCATCTCGTTATACTGTTGCTAGAGATATTCTTAAGTTGTTTCGTAAAGAGGGAGAGCTCTTAAAGAAGCTTTTAAAATCTGAAAGGGTTTGTCTCACTACCGACACTTGTACTTCACTACAAAATATCAACTACATGTGTCTTACAGCCCATTGGATTGATTGTGACTGGAATTTGCAAAAGAGAATCATAGCATTTTGTCAAGTTGAAAATCACAAGGGTAAAACAATTGGTAAAGTTATTGAGACTTGCTTGTTGAATTGGAAGATAGATAGTCTTCTTACAGTGACAGTTGATAATGCTAGTTCTAATGATACTACTATTAATTATCTAAAGAGTAAAACTAATGGATGGAAAAGTACTATCATGGATAACGAGTTTATTCACATGAGGTGTGGTGCTCACATTACCAACCTTATAGTCAGTGATGGTATGAAAGAAGTTAATGACTCTATTTTGAAGATTCGAAATGCGGTAAGGTTTGTGAGGTATTCTCCTTCTAGGCTTTTAAGCTTCAAGAAGTGTGCAGAGAAGGAGAAAATTGAAAGTAAGGGTCTTGTTTGTCTAGATATTCCAACTAGGTGGAATTCTACATACTTGATGCTAGAAGCTGCCCAAAAATTTCAAAAAGCCTTTGAGAGATTGGAAGAAGATGATTCAGGCTTTCGTAAGTATTTTTCAGTGTCTTTAAGTGAAGACGAGGATGGAGACGAGGATGATGGTGGGAGAAAAAGGTCAACAAATATAGGGCCTCCTTCGTTGAGAGATTGGGGAAATGCTGGAGTGTTTGTTCAGTTTCTAAAAATCTTCTATGAGGTGACTTTACGATTTTCTGGTTCTTTACATGTTACATCTAATGTCTATTTTAACGAAATTATGGCTGTGCGATTGAAATTGGTCCAATTGAGTAAAAGTGCTGATTGTATCTTGTATTCTATGGCTTCTAACATGCTGAAAAAGTTTGAAAAGTATTGGGGAAATGTGGATAAACTGAATAAGTTGGTGTATATTGCTGTTGTGTTGGACCCTCGTCACAAATTGAAGTATGTTAAGTTTTGCTTACGTCAAGTGAATGATGGTGGGGTAGTTAAAGATGTTGTTGATAAGGTGAAGGAAAATTTGGTTCGCTTGTTTGAGCACTTTGAGCAGGGGGATAGTGGAAATAGTGGAAGAAGTCAAGTTTCCAAAGAAAATGAGGTTGAGGGAGAAGAATCTTTGCTTTTAGAGGCTGAAGAGAGTATAGAGAGCAAATCTGAGGTGGAAAGGTATTTGGCAGAGAGTTGTGAAGACCCTAGAAAATCTCTTGACATATTAGGGTGGTGGAAAGTGAACAGCAATAAGTATCCTGTCCTATCTCAAGTAGCAAGGCATATTTTAGCTATTCCGGTTTCTACCGTTGCTTCTGAATCGGCTTTTAGCACGGGAGGTCGTATACTTGATCCATTTAGGAGTTCTTTGAATCCAAAGATGGTAGAAGCTCTTATTTGTACTCAAAATTGGTTGAAATGTCCTTCGGCTCCTATTGATCTTCGACAAGCTATGGACGAGGTTGAAAAGCTTGAAGACATCTTTTCAGGTAATTTTTTTGTATTAGTGAAATTAATTTTAACAAATTCCTTTGTTCAATTTCCTAATCTTTTCATTTCAGAGAAAGCAATGGGATCAAATACAAGTAGTTCAAGTGATGCGTCTATTGTTATTGATTGAGTAACCAAGGTAATTTAACTGCACAACTGTTTTGTTTTTTTGTTTTTTGCTCTTAAGAACTCCTTTTTGTGTTTGCTGTCATTTCTTAGCACTTATCTTTTGTAAATAATTGTTCTGACTTATGGCACTTACAATGATAAATGCCTCTATCAATGAGTTCTGGTAATTTAAGTGCACATTTAGTATTTTTCTCCTTATTTGCAAATTCTTCTGCAGCATAGCTGAGTCCTCAATTTTGCAAGGTTCAAACTCTTGAACTTCTTCTGTTGTTGATATTGTCAATACCTCCAGTTCATTCATTGATCAGCTTATTGCTTATCTCAGTGTTATTTCTTAGCACAAGTAATTCAGTGTTGTTTTTACCTTGTAGTGCTATTTGGGCATTTCAAGCATATCGCAGCTATTGATGGCATGCCGTAAAGATTGAATATAACATAATTTCAAGCACACCACAGTTTATAATTCTGCTGCTAAGCTACCATAGTCTATAGCTGTTATGACATTGTAACCTGTTTAATCTTTGGTTGCAGGAATTGAGTACCTAGAAAATGCCAGAAAGCAAGCTGCATGCCAACTTGAGGGAGTTGCAGGTATCTTAGAAAGTTTGTGCTGCCAAAGTTTGCACATAGCTTGTAGTGGACTGAGAATGGCATGGTTTAGTTTTTGAGTAACTCTTTTAGATAAAGCCTTGTGATGTTTGTTCTACTGAGTGCTGAACTGCTGATTATATGCTGATTATATATATGTTGAATTACTGATTATATGTTGATTACTAATATATATATACACTGAATTACTGATTATATGCTGATATATATGCTGATTATATGCTGAAGTATATGCTGATTATATGCTGAATTATATGCTGATTAACTTTTTTAGAATATATATATACTGAATTTCTGATTATATATGTTGATTCCTATCTGCTGATTCCTTTTCATTTTCATTTTTCAGAAATTGTAGTTGATTGAAGGTTGATTGGTGATGAAGGTTATGAAGATGCCAAAGTTGATCCTTAAGACTTGTTCCCTATTTAACTTAATCTGGTTGTTATAATGATGTTGTTTAATGATGTCTAACTTAATTACAACTTTTAACTCATCCGTGTAATGATCTCTTTAGAGCTTGCCTATCAGTTATGTACTTTGATTAGAAAACTCGTGCCATGTATCATCTCTTTTGAGTTATGTAATTTGATTAGAAATTTAAAACTTTAATAGATAATTGTAAATTAATGATATTGTGTAATGACTAATTCTGTTTTGAATGTTATGTAATCTAATTAGAATTTTAAACTTATATTGCTTGGTTAATTCTTTGAGTTTTTAGTACACAATTCATTATTTTGGGACTAGAAGAAAGGAGTCTAGCCCAAACCGTTCGATCCGCTCAAACCGAACCGTTCGATCCATTCAATCCGTTCAAACCGAACCGTTCAAACCGAACCGTTCGAGTGCGGTTTGGTTTATTTTTTCCCAAACCGATGTTGGTCGGTTCGGTTTCGTATTCAGCCTCGAAACCGAACCAACCGCACCGTGCACACCCCTAATTGAGACGGCGATGGCTATAAGGTTGTGAGCCCATCCCGGTCCGAGGCCGAAGCCCCCCTTGTGATTGAGACGGCGATGGCGATAAGGTTGTGAGCCCATCCCGGTATGGGGCCGAAGCCCCCCTTGTGATTGAGACGGCGATGGCTATAAGGTTGTGAGCCCATCCCGGTATGGGGCCGAAGCCCCCCTTGTGATTGAGACGGCGATGGCTATAAGGTTGTGAGCCCATCCCGGTATGGGGCCGAAGCCCCCCTTGTGATTGAGACGGCGATGGCTATAAGGTTGTGAGCCCATCCCGGTACGAGGCCGAAGCCCCCCTTTTGATTGAGACGGCGATGGCTATAAGGTTGTGAGCCCATCCCGGTGCGAGGCCGAAGCCCCCCTTTTGATTGAGACGGCGATGGCTATAAGGTTGTGAGCCTATCCCGGTGCGAGGCCAAAGCCCCCCTTTTGATTGAGACGGCGATGGCTATAAGGTTGTGAGCCCATCCCGGTGCGAGGCCGAAGCCCCCTTTTGATTGAGACGGCGATGGCTATAAGGTTGTGAGCTCATCCCGGTAGTATGAAGCATGATTATGGCGCATGAGCGCGGTGCTTATAGCACAAGACAATACCTGGTGCCTGGGGCACGTGTTGTGAAAGTGGTGCGGCGACGATCGTCGCGAAGCAATACTTGGTGCCGGGGCACATATCATGAGAATGGCGCAAGGGCGCGGCGACGAACGTCGCGGAGCAATACTTGGTGCCGGGGCACGTATCATGAGAACGGCGCAAGGGCGCGGCGACGAACGTCGCGGAGCAATACTTGGTGCCGGGGCACGTATCATGAGAATGGCGCACGGGCGCGCGTCGGGTGTTCCGAAGACAGGATGTGAGCTAAGTGTACCTGTCATAACAAGATAATGAATGCAACATGCAGTAGTGACAAAGTTGGGGAGTGATGGTATGCGGTTGTTAACGACGGATTTTTCGGTGGTAGCGTGCGACTTTGGGTGACGGGCATCGCGAGAGCGGTGTGCGGTCACGGACGACGGATGTCCCAAGGTTGATGCACGACGGACGTCATGAGGTTGATGCACGACGAACGTCGCGAGGTTGATGTACGAATGTCTGTGATCATCGCGGAGGTGTAAAGACTCGAGAAAACAAGTGCGCGCAGGAGGGGAGACCATTGGCCAAAATGGGGGGAAGGCCAAGGCTAACCCCTCGTGGAGGCCGAGGCCGACCCCCTAGGCATGGGGAAGGCCGAGGCCGACCCCCTGGGGTTGGCCAAGGCCAAATGGCCAACTCCCATGAAGGAGCCCAAGGCCACTCCCCCCTCTTGGTGAACTTCGGGCGCGCCGACGGTAGGTGGTTTGATGAGCAAAGACAAATCCGAAAGTTGCATTATGACAAGCGTGTCGACGTGAATCGTACCTATATGACGAACGAGCTGTCAAAGTTACATGCAAAGCGTACGAAGTGAAAAAGTGCGAAAAGGGGTTTGCGCAGATGGGTGAACCACCGGGGGAAAATGGCCGAGGCCAAGCCCTCCAGGAGGCCGAGGCTGACCCCCATGGCCTGGGGAAGGCCGAGGCCGACCCCCTGGGGTTGGCCAAGGTCATTTGGCCATCTTCCATTTTTCGGAGCCCGAGGCCACTTCTCCTTTTGCGAAGTTCGGGTGCGCCGTCGGTAGGTGTTTTGATAAGCAATGACGAATCTGGAAGTTGTGTTACGACGAGCACGTTGCCAAGAATCATACCCACATAGCGATCAAGGTGTCAAGGTTACGTACAAAGCGTACGAGGGGAAAGAAGTACGAAAAAGGGGTATGCGGGAAAGGGGTGAACCACCGGGGGAAAGTGGCCAAGGCCAAGCCCCCCAGGAGGCCGAGGCCGACCCCTGTGGACTGGGGAAGGCCGAGGCCGACCCCCTGGGGTTGGCCAAGGCCATTTTCCCCCTTGACCCCGTTTCTCCAAATGCGCCGTCGGCCGATATTTTTGATGAAAAGGTGTTCGGATGGTCTCGGCGTGACGATCGCGCTAGCGTTAGTGACGTCGATGCGAAATAAAATGACTAAGTCACGTACGAAGTGCGCGGAACGAGAAAAACACGTGTCTTGGGCGCGCGGGCGCTGACAGGTTTGATGCGTTGGAAAATTGACCGTTGACAATTTCGACGTGTTCGCGTGAAATAGGACTCCTATTGGGCCCTTGGGTATGACCAAAATAGGTTGGGAACAAAGTACTTTATCATTGTTTTGAGACGGTTTGTTAAGTTAGTTGATGGTCTGTAGTGCTCTGATATGAATGTTAATAGGTACCTTTAGTGGTAATGAATAAATTGAACAGTTGAGATTCGATGGATTGATCGGTTAACGATCCGAGAATTTCAGGTTGTTACAAGATTAATTAAACCCTAAACCCTAAAACCTAACTAAACTCTGATTACGCGCCTAAGTAGTCGTAACTAAGCCTAATAACCCAATTAAGCCTAATTAGGACTAATTAACACTACTCCGCACAATTAAACCCTAATTAGCTCAAAATAACCTTAATTTGTCCTAATCAACCCTAATTAGCTATAATTAGTCCAAGGTAATCCTCATTAATACTAATTAGCCCTAACATAACCCAATTAAGCCTAATTAGCCCTAATTAGGACTAATCAATACGACTTCGCACAATAAATCCCGACTACTAGCTCAAAATAACCCTAATTAGCTATAATTAGCCCAAGGTAATCCTTATTAACACTAATTAGCCCAGAGATGGTTCAATTACTCGTTGCTTATAAACCCTGTATTCTTTATATTTGTTGTTGTTTTGCGAAGTCCATTGGCAACGAGATGGTACAACTCGTTGCCAACGAATTCTATTTAAAGTGGAATTGGTAACATATGCAACGATCTTTCTGCAGTTTTGATATTTCGGAAAGATTCTTGCATATATTATCAATTTCTAAACGCATGCTTGCATGAAAACCCTTAGTTCCCGTTCAAAGGTAGTCATTACAAAGTAATGCTTTGTAATGAGCCTTTGGATGTCCAGTTTGGACAATTTGGAAAAGCTACGTGTTTATAAAACAGTGTTTCAACTCATGCTCTGTGTTCTATGTGGTGGATATTTGGTATACGTTCTCATGTGTTTCTCCGGGTGCATACAGATCTGGTGTTCTAACATTCGTCAAACCTTGCAAGGCAAGGTTAGATGAATATTAAAACACCTAATCGATGTCATGTACTTGGAGAAATGCGGGGAGGTGCTGCCAAATTTTTTGCAGACATAGGACTAAGCATGAGTCATTCACTGTTTTAGAAACATGTGCTTTTCTGAATGGGATAGGACCACTACCTATTAGAGAATGGAGGGGAAATACATAGACATGTTGTCACATTCATGCATTCATATTTACATCGACCCTGCCTAATGATTGGTCATAATTGAAGGTGGTATACTGTACAATAATTCAGTCGTCATTTCGGTCGATCAAAGTTGGATAAAAAGGAAGAATGCTGACGATTTTGAGGATCGCGTTGATGAATTTCTCGACTTCGCTTACGCGCATCCTGCACATGTTGACTTTGATAAGATAAGGTGTCCGTGCGGTAGATGTGAGTTGTTGCATTGGAGAAAAAGAATTAAAGTAAAATGGCATCTTCGTCGGTACGGTTTTATAGGTGGATACACAAGGTGGACGCTACACGGGGAAACGATAGTATTGTCGTCCAACCCGGCTAGTAAAACTGAAGTTAGGGAGGAGGCACGGTATGATTACCGAGATATGATTATGGATGCTGGGCATGCTAATGTTGACTGGGGTAACGATGGTGGTGATGACAGTCCCCAACCGCCGAATGAGGGGGCTCATCAATTTTATGAGTTGTTGAGAGCTTCGGAAGAGCCGCTGTGGGATGAAGCTCCGAAACACACACGGATGTCTGCGGTTAGTAGGTTATTACAGTTGAAATCAGACCACGGGTTGAGTGAGAAAGGTTTTAACGAGTTTGTTACCTTAATCAAAGAAATTCTGCCCAAAAGTGAAAAGCTACCGCCGTCGTACTATGACGCGAAGAAGATGATGAGGAATTGGGTTGAGCTATGAGCGGATAGATGCGTGCAATAACGATTGTGTATTATTCTGGAAAGAGAATAAGGATATGTCACGGTGTCCAGTATGTGATCATTCGAGGTACAAACCGGACAAAGGGAAGAAGAAAAACATTGCATGGAAGATATTACGATATTTCCCGGTCACACCACAGCTTCAAAGAATGTACTACTCCTCCAATACGGCTGAACATATGAGGGCTCACCGTGAGACTCGTAGCAACGATGTCGATGTGCTGACACACCCAGTTGATGGAGAGGTGTGGAAGGAGTTTGACCGCAGGCATCCAGTCTTTGCTCAAGAAGTTCGGAATGTTAGACTTGGTCTGGGAACTGATGGGTTCAACCCTTTTGGTCAGTCTACCACGCCTTACTCCTGTTGGCCTGTTATTATATTTCTGTATAACCTTCCACCAGGCATGTGCATGAAGAAGCCGTACATGTTCTTGTCGTTGCTTATTCCGGGGCCGAAGAGTCTCGCCAAGGACATATATGTGTATTTAAGGCCGTTGATTGATGAGTTAAACCAGTTATGGAATCATGGAGTCGAAACATATGATGCATCCCTTAAACAGAATTTTCAGATGAGGGCTGCTTTAATGTGGACTATACATGATTTCCCCGCATTGGGAATGATGTGCGGCTGGAGCACACATGGGAAGCTAACATGCCCTGCTTGTATGGGCGTGAACCCCGGTCATACGTTAAAGCACGGCGGAACGCCCTCGTGGTTCGGATGTCACCGTAAGCTTTTGCCACCGGGCCATCAGTTTCGTAGGCAGAAGGATAAATTTGACGGGACAATCGAGCCTGAGGTTGTCACACTGGACTACCCATCTGGTGAAGAAGTGCTCTCACACCTGGAGGCACTTGATACTGACATACCACACGACAAGGGTGTGCCAGATCAGAAGATTCCAGGGTACGGGAAAGAGCACAACTGGAGAAAATTTTGTATCTTCTGGGAGTTAGCCTACTAGAGGATGCTCGTTATCCGAAACAACATGGATGTGATGCATATTAAGAAGAACGTTTTTGATAATGTGTTCAACACAGTGATGAATGTCAAGGGCAAATCGAAAGATCACCTTAAAGCGAGAATGGATCTACAACAGTTGGGTGTACGCCGTGAATTGCATCCTCGGACAGTCAGTGGGAGGACGATACTTCCGAAAGCACCTTACTGTCTAGACAAGAAACAAGTGGAGAAGGTCTGTCAGTGGGTTAAGAATTTGAAGCTTCCGGATGGGTTTGCGTCCAACATATCTCGTTGTTGCAATGTATCGGAATGCAAGTTCCAAGGGATGAAGAGTCACGACTGCCACGTATTCATGGAGAGATTCATTCCTATTGCCTTCCGGGGACTGTTGCCACGGGTTGTTTGTGAGACTTTGACTGAATTATCTCATTTCTTTCGAGATATATGTTCTTCTACGATCCGGGTGAGTAACATGGAAGTGCTTGAGAAGAACATTGTGGTGACGATTTGCAAGCTGGAGAAAATCTTCCCACCTTCGTTCTTTGATTCAATGGAGCATCTGCCTATTCACTTGGCATATGAAGCTAAGATGGGTGGACCCGTGCAATATCGGTGGATGTATCCCTTTGAGAAGTAATCTTTAAATTGTTACAGTTGTTCGTTTACACTTAATGGGACACCTGTTATCATTGATATTCCACCTAACTCGATTCGCTAAACTAGGTTCATGTTCCATTTAAAGAAAAAAGGCCGCAATAAGGCTCGGGTTGAGGGCTCAATTGCGGAGGCTTACATAATGGAAGAATTTGTAAACTTTTGTAGTCAATATTTCGGGCCTGATGTTGATACAAGGTAAAATCAACTAGGCTGAAATGACCCCGGATAAAGCACAAATTTGGAAGGGCAATTGTCAATATTCAAGCAGTCAAGTAGTCCGTTCGGCCGAACGTATACTCGATGGCTAATGGATGAAGAGTATACTGCTGCAACAATATATGCCCTTCTAAATTGCGATGAAGTTTCGGCATTCGTTGAGTAAGTTAAAGTTTTAATTCACTTACATTGCTGTACATAATTGAAAGTGTGTGATAAGCGAGTCAACTATATTGGTTTGCAGTGAGTTCGATGCGGAATCTTTAATCACTGATCCCGCTGGACTTGAATCTCATCGGAAATCACAATTTGTACAGTGGTTCAGAAGGCGTGTAAGATTGTTTAACGAAATTATATTATGTGTTATATACAGTTCTGTGGCCAATTAGTATACTGATTTATCCTTAATATTTACCGTCATCTACAATAGGTTCAGTCAATGGATAGACCAGTGACCTCCTGCTTGAAATTACTAGCTGAAGGCCCTAAAAACAAACATCATGTCATGGAGGCTATATCATCAACGGGTTTAGGTTTAATGTAAAAGATGATGACCGAACAAAACAAACCCAAAACAGTGGAGTCTTGGTCAACGGCGACTGTTATGCCGAGAATTGCATGGACTTTTACGGAGAGCTAGATGAGATTGTTGAGCTAACATATCTGGGTTCCCAAAACTGCCTGGTAATGTTCAAGTGTACGTGGTTCGATGTCACATGCAGTAGAGGAATCCGTGTTAGCTCTCAAGGGATTGTAGATGTCAATGTCAAGTCAAGACTTGCATCAGACGAGCCCTTTGTGTTTGCTAGTCAAGTTGTACAAGTCTTTTACGCGGAGGACGTCGCCAATCCCAAATCTCATTGGTATACAATTATCAAGTCCAAGAAATTGCCCGTGACATATGACAGTGAGCTAGACTCTTTTCAAGCCGACCAACCACCTGTCTTGTTCCCTGTTGAGGTCAACAACGAGGAGGACGATCTTCCTCTTCCAACAACACTTCATGTATGAGAAGAAGTCGTAGTTGATGACGCGGAAGACGTGGAAAGTGTTGGAGATGATGTGACTGAGTCTACTGATGAAGAGGACGACGAGGAAAGTGATGAAGATGATGATGATTCTCAAACTGAAAATGATTGACTTGTAATGTTGTAACATCACGGAAACAATGTAGAAACTAATTAGAACTTGGTTCATATTGATGTGTTTTTGCACCTCTGTTCATATATATATAGTGCCGATGATGATTTTTGCCAAATTATTGTTTTTAATGTGTTAATGTCTTTGTAATTTATCTATACGAAGTCAGATATGGATAGGCTGGACGCTGAGCTGCTTCCTCCCCGGTGGGTCCCACCTCGTCATTGCCCACTGATGATAAGGCACAGAGTGCTCGCGTACAGCAGATGGGGCCCCAGCTCCAGCCCCAGCCATCGCCCCAGCTCCAGCCGTCGCCCCAGCCCAATGCAGATTCATCCCACACACGCGTTGATTCTCCTTCTTCCGTGGGTTCTACCTCAGGTATAGTTGATAACGGTGTTTAGTAGATTTTCGCTAGCCTTTGATTTAGAGTATATTTGAACTGTATTAATGTCTGTGTTTTGTAGGATCTCGACGAGGCCGTGGTCCGACACGTGGGGTACGCATCGACCCCCAGCGTAAACAGAGAGTTACGCTCAACCAGGAGGGCTTGTAAGTAAAAAAAATCACATCATGCCTAATATTTAAACTTTTGGGGTGTTAATTTATATTTGTACTGTATTAATTAATTAATTTACTTCTTTGGCAGGATCCTGGAGAATCAGGCAAGGACGAAGATCGGTGTTCTTGTGAAAGGCCGATTCTTCAAGCCACGCCTATACTGGAAGGACTGGGATGCCGCTGCGAGGGAGTCCCTATGGGAGGAGTGGCTGGTACGGTGAAGTATTTTTTTCTGCGATAGTATTTGTTTAATTAGAGTTTGTTTTCTATAGTTAAGTTGTGTTATTGAATGCCTTACAAGAGGGGTTCACGTTTGACTCACCTGATCAGCAGGCACTGGGGCATCAGGCCTTCTTTGCTTACATTGACAAGAATTACCGCCGATGGCTCCACGACGCACGGGACCGGGCGAAGAAGATGCTGCCCGAGGGTGCCTCGATGACGAGATATCCCCCACATTGGATATCTCCGACTGTATGGGGGGAGATGATAGATCGGTGGACTGCGGATCCAGGCTGGGACGCCAAGAGTAAGACTGGGGCCGAGAACAGACATAATAGAGATCTGACGCACACGGGGGGGTCGGTGCCACACGACATTGTCCGACACATGAATGCAGTTGAGCACCCGAATCTGGAGGAGGAAGAGGTCGTAGCTCTGACGTATAGTTAGATGCACGTGCGGAAGAAGGACAAGGACGAGGCACACCGGGCGGGCGACTATAGTTCAGATATTGCCCGGCAGATCGATGTGATTCAATTTGTTTAAGTTGTTAATTTTTTATCTTTCTATTCTCAATGTCTGTTGCGTTAATTAATGCCCTAACATATCTTTAAATCACTGTTTTTGCAGGCCTCGTATGAACAGCTTATGGGGTCCGAGCAGCAGTCCAGACAGCCATTAGCGTCCACTAGTACGGGTGCGAGTTCTGGGGCGTTGAAGCGATGGCTGGATACGCCGGAGGTCGTCAATCGGCCGAAAGGCCGCATACACGGCCTGCCTAGAATGAATGCTCGTGCCGTGATAGGAGCGTCCTCACCCCCCGCTGCCCCTCCACAGACACCGGCTCCTCGGTATCCGTTGGACGACGAGGAGATCCAGCGCATTGCTACGGTGGTGTTGAGGATGATCAGGGAGCAGGATCAGCAGGGTACCACTGCTGGACATGCCGCGCCGGCCCCGGATCAACGGGATCCAAATCCGGAACTCGGCAACCCCTAATGAGCCCCTTCTCATGCCCGGTCACAGCTTGTCCCCCCATGCCCGACTTGTACTCTTTTTCCCTCCCCTAACCAGCTGTATCTGGTTCCCGATTTGTACATAATGAGTATTTTTTATAATAAATATTTTTTATGATTGATTATATATATATATATATATATATATATATTTATTTATTTTTTTATTTGTGTATTGATTATTATGCGTTGTTGTTGAGAAATGAAAATTTTATTACAGGTCTGGGTAATAGAAAAATAAAAAAAAATTGACTTTTGGCGTCGGATTAATTCCGTCGCTAAAAGTGTCTTACTATCAGCTTTTTAGCGACGGAATATTCCGTCGCTAAAAATCTTATTTAGCGACGGAATATTCTGTCGCTAAAACATTTATTCCGTCTCTAATTTCATAAAATAGAAAATAAATTAAAATACTTAAAATATAATTAGCGACGGATATTCCGTCGCTAATTAATAAATAACTCCGTCACAAAAAGTGAAATATTACACGACGGATTTGAAAATTCAGTCGCCAAACTTTTAGTAACGAACATTTAAACGATGGACTTTTAGCCACGGTAAATCCGTCGCTAAAACCTTTAGAGACGGATTTTGGGCTTTAGCGACGAATTTACCCGTCGCTAGAAGTCTTTTTTCTTGTAGTGTTTCCGCGACTATGTCGGTCGCCGGAAGTGGACCTATCAGTGGAGGCAGTGGGTCGTGGCATTGAGGGCGAAAAGCCGGTGAGGGGACTGAAGAGATGGTGTGTTTCGTGCCTCTCTCTATTATGTGGCTTTCAGGCTTTAGAAATAGGGAGACTTTGAAAACAATAAAGAATAAGAGATTTTTTTTATCTTGACTTTAAGCGTTTAACTTTTGTTTATTTAGTAAGTTTAACATTTTTAATGGCTAAAAAGACTTTTTTTTTTTAACTATTTTTATAATTTTCATATAGCTTAACATATGAAGTCACTAAAAATACATCTCTTTTAAGTATTTTTAAAAATTTTAGGTGGGCATATTTTTCTCGTTAAGGATAAATATACCATTTCCTTCGCCCCTGTATGTTAATGTTCATTAATTAAAGTAAAAAAGAAAATCTGAAGAAAAGAACGATCTAATGTACAAGGTGACTTTCTAATGCACAAGGTCACTTTATTAAGAACAGTGAATTTTTTTTCTCATTTGATGACATAAGATACATGAAGCTCACTTATGAGACGGTTGATGGTCTGAATGATAATTGGAAATGCAGTTAAATGATAAATACACATTTTGTTGTTTATATTGCTGAATTCGCATAAGTTTCAATTTGTATAAAGCTCCTCTTAATTTTTAAATACCCACTTCATAGCATTATACTTAATCTGTGTCTGAGTAAGTATGTATATTTGTTCTATGATGCTCGGACTTTATTAAGTGTTAAATTATGAGGCTTTTGAATTCTTTATTGCACAACATTTATGTTCTTGAAAATAAGTTTGAAAATGTAGCTAAAGACTAAAATGCTATGTTTTAAATGATTTTTTAGTGACAAAAACATACTAGACAGAGCCAAAGACTAATAACACATGTTCTATTGATGGTGTTAACGACAACTTACGACATTAAGGTTGTATTTAATCATTTGCGTACCATATTATTCTTGCTCATTGCACTAAATTATACTTATTAGAACAAAATTTGAAAAAGTTGAGAATGAACGAAGCAACTTCAACATGCTTTTTTTTAATAATAATTATCAAGCATTAATGTTCACGTGCGATGCACGTGCCTTACCACTAGTAGTACTAAAATGTCATGGAAAAAAAATTGAACATTCGAACCTGAATAATTTTAGCACCAAAAGTAGTCTAGTAAATCACTTCACAAGTCCCAAACTAAGGAAGCCCCAAGAGTTCCGTGGCCAAGACCTCTCCTTTGCCTTCATCAACAAAACCCTGGTCCAAGCAATCCATCCTTCCCATGAAGTTCTCTTGTCCCAAGGACTCCCCCACTCCAACATGAGCCTCAGCCCTTTCTCAGCTTCTTTCTCTGCTTCCTCAAACCTTCCTTTACTCAAATAAATCTGACTTAACACCACGTGAGGCTCTCCAACAAAAGGATTCTTCTCAATACAACTCTTCAGCATCTCCTCATTCCCCTCCAACCCTCTCTTAGACACTTGACAAACAGCTTCCCAGTACAAATCCCTTGCAACTATCTGCTCCCTTGCATCCAAAACCCCCGTGCATTAATAAAAAAACCGGCGGTATCACAAGCTCAATATCTTCGTCTCTTTCTCGCAACATCGCATCATTGCCATTTTTTTTCCTTTCTTGAATGAGTACCTCTTCTTCTCTAACTATTAAAGTGTATATCACACCCATTCTGGATATCGAGTTCATCCATAACCCGGGCTTGCAATCGCCGGGCCATAAAGCGTCAAAATTGTTACCGATAAATTCAAGCCGGCCGTCAGAGTTCTCAAACAAATTGTCCTGAAAACCAAATAGCTGGTCACTGAAGTCTGCCATTGTCATCGTAAGGAAAATGGCCACCACCCTTCGTGAGACGGAGACGTTATCCCCGGTCTTTATGTGCTTCAATGTAAGGCCTGAAGAATTTTGTGAAAGAAAGCTTTCATCATGAATAAATGTGAAAAAGCATAGTATAAAAGCAACCTACAACTGCGGGGAACCACTCCAACAAAGCACTACAAAAGTGATTATTTCTTAGGCAATACAGCTAAAAGTGGCCCAAATTATTGGATCAGACATGAATGGCATAGGATTCAGCACATGTAGACCAAGCAGATTATAAAGCTGTTAGGGAAATAAATAATCTATACATCCAACTTGTTGTTTAATAGCTCCTTTATACTTGTTCGATTGCTAACATTAAACGTGTTGCAGCAGCCCCACTTAAAATCTTTCAATTACAAATAAATAAATTTACGTAATAAAGTGACATAAAGTGCGTGAACTTGCCAACACTTGTAGCAAGCAATTAGTAATACCTAAAGAGGCGTAGCAACAGTTCATTGTAAGGCTTGCTAGTACACTGATGTTATTCATCTGACATTTACCTGGGGCCGGCAAAATATGACCCAACCCATACAACCCAATCCAATCCATTTATTTTTATTCTCTGCAGGTCAACCCAATCAAACTTGTGGGATGGTCACCATAATAACAAATTCGGTATTCGAGAATTATTCGGTAAGTGACAATAATTATGAATTCGGAAATTATTCGGAGAATTAAGTCATTGAATCGGTAATAGTTCGGTGGAATAATAAAATTCGTATCGAAAATCGGGAATAATTCGGAAATTAATCGTTTAGGTTACAAAGATTTTAAGTGTATAAGATTTTGTAAAGTATGTAACTGAAATAACAAAAATATAAGAAATTTTCCATTCTTTAAGTGATGGATAAAAAAATGAAAGAGAAAGTATGTTTGGTGGTTTAAAATTACATATGGTTTATTAGAATATGTATTTACTTTTGCTAAAAGCATGTAACAAACAAGGGGAGGTGTGATGGCACAACGATGTGGTAACAGCTGGAGATATTCGAACCTCACCGGCCGAAGCTTTCCTTCTTTCATCTTAGAAAAAAGAGTCGGAACTTCAACTCGCGATATATCGCGATAAGTTCGTCAATCTCGCGATATTCGTGAGATGTTCGCGAATCTCGCAAATAATCGTGATAAATACACGATTAAGACCTTCTAACAATTTATCGCGATAAATTTGCAAATATCGTCAATATATCGCGAATTTTGTTACTATGATGGTCACTCGACCTGCGGGTTAGAATTGGGTTGCTCAAATTAATAAGGGTCTGAATGGGTTGGGTCACTCGACCCGCGGGTCCAAACGGGTTCCTATAACTACAAGAGATAAAAAAAACCCTCAATTAGAGAACACATAACACACTCACCGTCGCCCGTTGGTTCTCTCCCGCAGCGCCTTCCTGCGACCGTGATAGGCACCACCATCTCCGGTAGAGCCTCTCTCCATCACCCGAGTATCTTTTCCCATCGCCGGCAGTCCCTTTCTCCGTCGCCGGCAGTTCCTCTCCTTATCGCCGGTAGCCTCCTTTCCGATTTCCCCACTCCTAAATCCCAGTCGCTTGACAGGAAGGTCACAACAGCCAAGGAGGTCAAGGCCTGGTTCGAGGAGCGCTTTAAAACCGGCAACAACCGGTGGTTCTTCTCCAAGCGCCGGTTCTGAGGAGAGATCCAGCTGGTTGGTCCATTTTGTTTCTTCTTCTATTTTTTCTTTCCAGTACTTGCTATTTTATGACTTGGGCTATGGCCTGTTTGATTTTAGGGTGTTTGTGGCGTGTTTTGTTTGATCCTGGCGTTGATCTGAGATGGTTACTGACTATTGAAGTTAAGATGTGAAGTTTTGATTTGGTTATATTTGGGTAGATAATTTCTGTTTACACATGGTTTTAATATATAAGATATCTCAACAGAATTCGTACATAGAGAAGCCAATCTCTGTTGAATTCTAATTTGACTCCCTCATGACCATCAAACTCATCAAGACGCAACAGTGTCTCAATTGAACGTATTTCATCCCGGGAATACTCTTCCTCCAGCTGAATCTAAAATTTACCCCTAAACTTGTTCGTTAGAAAATTGTCGTCTTGGGGCCCTGCAATGCCACCCTACTCAGACCATCATTCCTATCAGCCTATGGCTTATCATTTGTTCCATTCCACAAGCCTTTAGATTTTCTGGGTACCTTTTCTTCTCCTCTCAGTCGATTGCATACTACTTCTTGATGCTTTTAGTCTTATGTAGGTGACATTCTATTTGTGTAACTAGGCAAGTAATTGAACTATGTAAGCTTCTTATTCTTACCCTCTATTCCTAATTGGGTATATAGGGAAAAAGCTTTCTTCTTCATGCATATTTATAACTGTTACGAAATCGCTCTAGATAAATATGTATAAAACACGATAACCAAATATGAAAACACAAGAAATATGAGAGAACTCAAATCCACTTTGCACAAGTCAGATTTACAACACTCCCTCACGTGTATCTCTCAACTGTTTTCCTACTCAAAGAAGGACTCTTCTTTCTTTGCCTACCCAAAGAAAGACTATCCTCTCTTTCCTACTCAGAGAAGGACTCTTCTCTCTTACCCTTAAACACAACACAAGACACCTTACTTATACTTGGAGAAAGCAGTGATCTTCTCTCTCCAAGCAATGTGGGACAAGATGTCTTATATACTAAGGGTCAAGTTGCAACCTTCTTTGAGTAACCGACGTGGGACATAAATACAAGACATATATCAACAATCTCCACCTTGGCTTGTATTAACAAACCACTCCATGAGGAAAGTGTAGTATGCCTTCAGTACCTTCTTCAGGTACTCCACCTTGCATCCCCTTTAAAGGTAGGGATACACTCCACCTTGAATTCAACAAGAAAGAAGATGAATCAAGCTCAAGCAATGCTTGAACTTCTCTGTCGTGACTGTCTTCGTGAGCATATCAGCAGCGTTGTCATTAGTGTGAACCTTGTGCACGACAATTTGTTTAGAATTAATCCATTCCCGGACCCTATGATAACGTACATCAATATGCTTGGTCCTTGCATGGAAAACCTGATTCTTTGCCAAATCCAATGCACTCTGACTGTCACACTGTAACAAAACACCACGCTGCTTGAAGCCAAGCTCCTCTACCAGTCCCTTTAACCATATTGCCTCCTTAGCTGCCTCTGTCAATGCCATGTACTCTGCCTCTGTAGTTGACAATGCTGTCGTAGACTGTAACACTGATTTCCAACATATCGGCCCTCCATAGAATGTAAAAATATATCCAGTCGTGGACCTCCTAGAATCCAAGTCCCCAGCATAATCAGAATCCACAAAGCCAGAAACCTCACCTTTTGCCCCCATCACGATCAAACATGACGCCAGAGTTGGTCGAACCTGCTAGATAACGGAAGATCCACTTTACTGCATCCCAATGCTTCTTTCCTGGATTTCCCATATATCTGCTGACCATACTAACTGCATGTGAGATATCAGGTCTAGTACACACCATGGCATACATAAGACAACCAACCGCATTTGCATACGGTACCCGAGACATATACTCAACATCTTCTTCTGTACTAGGACAAAGTTGTGAGGATAACTGAAAATGAGCTCCCAATGGTGTACTAACTGGTTTAGCATTGAGCATACTAAACCTCTCCAGTACCTTTTCAACATAACTTTTCTGAGTTACCCACAACTTTCCTGCCTTTCGATCTCTATGAATCTCCATACCAAGGATCTTTTTGGCAGAACCAAGATCCTTCATATCAAACTCCCTGCTCAACAATTTCTTCAAGTGCAGAATATGAGACTTACTCTTCGTAGCAATCAACATATCATCCACATATAATGTGAGCAACAACAGTGAACCATCATCAAGGACTCGATAATACACACAACAATCATACTCACAACGAGAGTAACCATGAGTTACCATGAATGTGTCGAATCGCTTATACCATTGCCGAGGAGACTGCTTCAAACCATATAAGGACTTTTTCAGCTTACACACATAGTCCTTCTTCCCAGGTTCAATAAATCCCTCGGGTTGCTGCATGTAGATCCTCTCCTCCAAATCACCATGAAGGAAAGTTGTCTTCACATCAAGCTGCTCCAACTCCATATTCTGCGCTGCTACAATGGACAATATCAATCTTATAGAAGTGTGCTTCACCACTGGCGAAAAGATCTCACTGTAATCAATTCCCTCCTTTAGAGAATACCCTTTTGCAACCAGTCTTGCCTTGTACTTCTGATCTTCCTTTTTCCTGTAAATCCACTTGCATCCAATAGCCTTCACACCCTTTGGAAGTTTAACTAATTCCCAAGTCTGATTCTTCCGTAGAGATTCCATCTCCTCATCCATTGCTGTCAACCACAAGTTACCATCCTCTGCCTTGACAGCCTCGTTGTAACTGGTAGGATCTCCACTTCCAACGATTAGTGCAAATGAGACCAAGTCCTCAAAACCATACCTCTGAGTTGGTTTCTTGGTACGTGGTTCTCTATCTCTGACTAGATTCCAAGAATCACTAGGATGCTCCTCTGGATCCTCTAAAGACTGCTCATCTGTAGATCCATCTGTAGACTCATCAGTTGATTTTGTCCTTTGCTCATGCAACGCTATCTCCACTGTGTGACCCTGCCTCTCGCTAGAAGTTGCATTCGTATTCAACATCTGTGCTTCATTGAATACCACATCTCTACTGATCACCCTTTCCTTGGCCACTGGATCCCATAACCTGTATCCTTTTACTCCTTCCTCATACCCAAGGAATATACATTCTTTTGACTTAGGATCAAGTTTGGATCGTTCTTCATTCTGAAGGTGAACATACGCAGGACAACCAAAAATTCTCATTGCAGAAAAATTAACTTGTTTACCGGACCATACCTCCTCGGGAACTTGGTGATTAATGGAAGATGATGGAGAACGGTTGATCAAATAACAAGCTGTGTTAACAGCTTCAGCCCAGAAACTCTTAGGCAAATCTGCATTCAACCTCATGCATCTAGCTCGCTCTAGCAAGGTTCTGTTCATCCTTTCGGCAACCCCATTCTGCTCTGGAGTCCTCTTCACTGAAAAGTGTCTGATGATACCCTTATCCTTGCAGAACTGCAGAAACTCCTCATCCTTGTATTCCATGCCATTATCTGATCTGAAGTACTTAAGCTTCTTACCCGTCTGATTTTCAACTCTAGCCTTCCACTGCTTAAACACGTTGAAAACTTCAGACTTGTGCTTCATAAAGTACACCCATACCTTTATTGAGAAATCATCTATAAACGTAACAAAGTAACGAGCTCCCCCATTTGAGATATGCCTGATTGGTCCCCAAACATCCGAATGCACATAGTCCAAAACTCCTTTACTAGTATGAGAAGCAGCTTTGAAACTAACTCGTTTCTGCTTCCCAAACACACAAAATTTGCAGAAGTCCAGCTTGCATGATTTCACTCCCTGCAGCAACTTGCGTTTGTGAAGTTCCAGCATACCTCCCTCACTCAAGTGTCCCAGCCGTTTATGCCATAACTCAGAGTTATCATTGCTAGAACCTACATGAGTTGATACTGAAGCTCCACCTATAACTGTGTTCCCTATCAGTTTATACAAATTTCCAATTTTCTGACCTTTCATTATCACCATCGCACCTTTGCTGACTTTCATGACTCCACCTTTTATAGATATACTACAATCTATAGAATCAAGTGTGCCCAAGGAAATCAAATTCTTTTTCAAGTCAGGTATGTACCTTACATCACCCAGGGTTCTCACAATCCCATCAAACATTTTAATTTTAATGGTACCTATCCCCATGACTTTACAAACAGCGTCATTACCCATTAACACAGTACCACCGTCACATGGAGTAAGACAATCAAACCATTCCTTATGTGGGCACATATGAAACGAACATGCAGAGTCAAGAAACCATTCCGTAGAAAAACTGTTGTCTCTAACTGATAAGAGATTACCTTCTTGCTGCTCAACCGAGGAAACCAAGTAGAGATCACCATCGCTGCTTTTGTCATCTTCTTCAGCAACATTAGCATTGTTCACATGTTTCTTTCCGTTCTTCTTCTCCTTCCTTTCTGGACACCTTCTTGCAATGTGACCAATCTCTTTACAATACCAGCATTCAATACTGGACTTGTCCTGCTTTCCACGAGACTTAGACCTGTCATTTCCATGTCCAGAATTTCTGCTTTTAGACCGACCTCTGCCTCTTCCATGACCATTCTTATTTTCATACCTTACCACCAGACCTTCGCCTTGACTGCTTGAACTCGTCCCATTAACTCTGCTCAAGTCCATAAGAGCCGACATAACATCATCAACAAGCAATGTCTCCTTCCCAATAAGCAACGTAGTCTTCAAGGTCTCATATGATTTTGGAAGCGAAGATAACAACAAGATCGCCTGATCTTCCTCCTCGAGTTTAACATCTATACTCGACAATTGGGACACCAACCGGTTAAATTCTGATATATGATCACCCAGATCTGAACATTCATCCATCCGTAATTGGTACAGATCTTTCTTCAGATATAACCGATTCGACAAAGATTTTGACATATATATCTTCTCCAATTTCTGCCACAGAGCTGTTGGAGAAGTCTCTGTCAAAACCTGGTACTTAACCTTTGGGGCTAGATTCAACCGTATCGTAGATACAGCCTTAGCCTGTAATTCCTCCCAATCGTCCTGATCCATTGACTCGGGCTTATTCCCCAGCAAAGGCTTGAGCAATCCTTGCTGCACAAGGATATCCTTCACCGTGCTCTGCCATATGCCAAAATTCGTCTTCCCATCGAATTGTTCACAGGCATACTTCATGGTCGTGTTGTTCGACATATTTATCCTCTTAAATCGATTTCAATTTTGCCCAAAAAATAAACCTGAAAGCTCTTGATACCACTTGTTACGAAATCGCTCTAGATAAATATGTATAAAACACGATAACCAAATATGAAAACACAAGAAATATGAGAGAACTCAAATCCACTTTGCACAAGTCAGATTTACAACACTCCCTCACGTGTATCTCTCAACTGTTTTTCTACTCAAAGAAGGACTCTTCTTTCTTTGCCTACCCAACGAAAGACTATCCTCTCTTTCCTACTCAGAGAAGGACTCTTCTCTCTTACCCTTAAACACAACACAAGACACCTTACTTATACTTGGAGAAAGCAGTGATCTTCTCTCTCCAAGCAATGTGGGACAAGATGTCTTATATACTAAGGGTCAAGTTGCAACCTTCTTTGAGTAACCGACGTGGGACATAAATACAAGACATATATCAACAATAACTTCATTTCTGTGTGCAAAAAAACCTTCTAAGTAATTTATGAGTTGCATATTTATAACTTCATTTCTGTGTAGGCGAGGTGCACTCCCTGCGCCTCACATAGACCTAGGAACAGCCCGTTCGAAAAGGTGCGCGCCTTGTGCGCCTAGGCACCCAGGTGCAAGGCGGTAGTGAAGGCGCAAAAAAAAGCCAAAAGATCCTAATTTTTTATTTTTGTGTCGTGGCATCATCTCAACCGTTCATTATATTCCATTATTTGTTTCATAACATAATAAATCAATATCTAAACCACAAAAAAATCTAAAATCCTAAATTCCTAATCCATCGATTCTCGTATTGTTGTTCATTGTGCTAGAGTCTCGTCTCCAATTGTTACTCTTTGTTAAGTAAATTTACTCCTTCACTTTATGTAATACCCCGAACTTCGGGAGTCGGTTAAAACAACCATCCGGACTCTGAAAAATAAACGGATGGTAATTTTGGGAAATGCCCGAATATTGCTAGCGTATTGGGGCTTAAAAGACTTTTGGGGGATTTTTGTAATTTTAGAAAAATAGAGGGGCTATTTTGCAAAATTGGAAAATTGGTCACACAAGATGGTGCCACCTCCTCCTTGATTAATTGACGACTAAGGAAAAAAAATTATAAACTAAGTAATAGATAAGGGGAAATCTGGAGCTTCAAATATAAAAGAAAGGATAAGAGATTCGGGTGAAGATGAAAAAGAAAAAGAAAAGAAAGAAAACAGAAGAAGAACATGCAATGGACAGAAGCAGAAAAACAGAGCAACATAGTGAAAACAGAGAGAAGAAAAGAAAAGAAGATAACAGAGCTGCCGCGAAGGGGAGGAAAATGTAGCGGATCCGAGAGGAGACGCTGCTTCCATAGCTTCGATTAGTGTAGAATCAGTTGAGTGATAAGAAACCTCGACAGATTACAGAGTAATTGAGAGGGAAGATGAAGAAGATAAGAAACTTTATTGAGAAAACTAAGTTCAGAGAGAGAGAGAGAGCTTAAGAAGAGAGAAGAATTCTTTAGGTTGATCATTCATTCCTCCTTCCCGTCCCTATCCTCCTTTTAAGGGGAGTTGTAACAGAATCAAAACAGAATGCAAAACAGAAATCAAAACAGAAAAAGGCGCTCTAATCAGCTACATGAAAGAGTCGCTAAAACAATTGGAACCCAAATTCAGTTGTGAGTTAAACGGTGCCGTCTCCTTGATTGGTTGAATGACCCAACGGTGTCGTTCCACTTAATTGATCTTGTGAGCTAGACGGTGTCGTTCCTTGAGGCGTGAATCTCCTCTTCAAGCGGCGTCGTTCCAGATGGCGCCAAAACTTTCTTCTTGATCTTAATTCTGACTGGAGCTCTGCCATGGAGTGCCTGAGCTGGTTCTGTTCCCAGGTCTTCTTCTTGTGGCCTCATTGGTTCTTCCTCAATTGTCACTCCTTGCTGGTCGTCATCCTGGGTTGTTACATTCCCGTCCCCTTCAAATGACCCTTGTCCCCAAGGGTCAAAATTTGGGAACCTGCTTTTAATGACCTCCCAGTCTTCCCATGTCTCCTCACTGTGGCTCATATTAGACCATTTGACTAAAACCTGGATTATAGCCTGATTATTGCGTTTAATTAACCTCCTGTCCATTACAGCAACTGGCTCGATTAGAAACTGCCCTTCCTGACCTTGATAGGGTAGCTGAGTGGAAGGAACAATTTGAGAGCCAATCTTCTTCTTCAAAAGTGATACATGAAATACCGGGTGGATCTTAGCTGTGGCTGGGAGCTTGAGCTTGTAGGCAACCTTGCCAATTCTCTGAATTACTTCATATGGTCCAAAAAATCTAGGGGAGAGTTTCATATTCCTTTTGAGAGCTAGTGAGGTCTGTTTGTATGGTTGTAACCTCAAGTAAACCCAGTCTCCTGTTGTAAACTCTCGCTCAGTACGATGAAGATTCGCGTATTGTTGCATCCGAGCTTGTGCTTGTGTCAGATTGTCTTTGAGTAAATTCAGTACCTTGCTCCTTTCCTTCAAATAGTTGTCCAAATCCGTAATGTTGGTGGTCTCTGGAGGGGCTAAGCTGAGAGCCCTGGACTTGTAACCATACACAGCTTCAAAAGGAGTCATCTTAATCGAGGCTTGATAGCTGGTGTTGTACCAGTGCTCAGCCATGGTTAACCACTTGGCCCAATTGTGAGGTCTATCGCTACACATACAGCGGAGGTAATTTTCGAGGCACTTGTTGACTCTCTCGGTCTGTCCATCGGTTTCTGGATGGTAAGCAAAGCTGTAGGCCAGTTGAGTCCCTAGTAATTTGAATAGCTTTGTCCAGAAGGTGGATAAGAAAACTTTGTCTCGATCACTTATAATGGAAACAGGCATCCCATGTAGCTTGAACACGTTATCCAAGAAATGGTGAGCTACCACATCTACTGTGAAGGGATGTGCCAAGCTGATGAAATGTGCATACTTGCTAAGTCTGTCGACAACCACAAGTACAGTGTCCTTCCCTTGGGATTTGGGTAGGCCTTCGACAAAGTCCATAGTGATGTGTGTCCAGAGTTGACCTGGAATTTCCAGGGGTTGCAGAAGGCCAGGATATGGCACATTTTCATGTTTGTGTTGTTGACACACATGGCACTCACTAACCAGTTTGGTTACCTGCATCTTTATATTAGGCCAATAAAAAAACATAGTAGCTCTTCTGTAAGTATTTTGGATACCTGAGTGACCTCCAGTGCTTGAAGTGTGTAGCTCCTGCAATATTTGTGCTCTGTGTGGTCCTTCATTACCAACATACACCTTGCCTTTGAATCGTAGGAGGCCTCCTTGATAGGAGTAGTATGAAGTGGCCATGGGATCTATGACCAATTCCTGTATAGCTTGTTGGGCTGTCTCATCAGATTCTAGACTAGCTTGCAGCTCTTGCTGCCATAAGGGAATGATAGTAGTCAATGCACAGCACTTCCCTTGATGTTGCTGTGGAAGCCTTGATAATGCATCAGCTACCACATTGTCTTCACCTTTCTTGTAATGTACTTCAAAGTCAAAACCCAGAAGTTTTGACAATAGTTTCTGTTGCAATAGGGAGGTGACCCTTTGCCCCAAAAGGTATTTCAGGCTGCTGTGGTCAGTCCTAACCACAAAATGGTTGTGGCTGAGGTAGGGACTCCACTTTGTCACAGCATGTACTAGAGCCAATAGCTCCTTCTCATAGGTAGAGAGTCCCATGCTCTTGGTACCAAGCCCTTTGCTGATGTATGCCAAGGGTCTGTTCTGTTGCATAAGTACTGCTCCAATACCTATATCACAGGCATCTGTTTCCACTTCAAATGGTAATGTAAAATTGGGTAGAGCCAGTACTGGGGTGGTTGCCATAGCTTGTTTCAGTGTACTGAAGGCCCTTGCTGTGAGCTCATCCCAATGGTATGCATCTTTTTTAAGCAGGTTTGTCAAAGGTTTACTGATCACACCATAACCCTTGACAAACTTTCTATAGTACCCAGTTAAACCTAGGAATCCTCTCAGGTCCTTGACAGTTCTTGGTGTGGGCCAGTTCAACATAGCTTCCATCTTACTAGTATCAGCTGCCACACCTTGGGCATTAACTATATGGCCAAGGTACTCTACTTGCCTCTGGCCAAAGGTGCACTTACTCTTTTTTGCATAGAGGGAGTGTTGTCTCAGCAGCTGTAACACCTTCTGGAGATGTTCAATATGATCCTGCATACTCTGACTGTACACCAAGATGTCATCAAAGAAGACTAGAACAAACCTCCTCAGGTAAGGTTGGAATATGGTGTTCATTAGGCTTTGGAAGGTGGCTGGTGCATTAGTGAGCCCAAAGGGCATCACTAGGAACTCATAGTGTCCTGAATGAGTTTTAAAGGCAGTTTTGTGAGTGTCCTTGTCTACCAGTCTAATTTGATGGTAACCACTCCTGAGGTCTAGCTTGGTGAAGATGGTGGCTCCTTGTAATTCATCTAATAAATCATCAATTACAGGAATAGGATATCTATCCTTAATTGTTAACTTGTTCAACTCTCTGTAGTCAACACACATTCTCCAGCTTCCATCTTTTTTCTTAACAAGAAGAATAGGGGATGCAAATGGTGATTTGCTTGGTTTGATAATACCTGCCTGCAGCAACTCCTGGATGATCTTCTCAATCTCATCCTTTTGAACATATGAGACCCTGTAAGGTCTTAAGCTGACAGGTTGGGCACCTTCCACAAGGTTGATGGGATGGTCATGACTTCTGTGGGGTGGCAGCCCATTTGGTTCTTCAAACACATCAGAGTATTCAGTCAGCAGCTCCTGCACTTCCAGGGGATAGGTGTCACCCATTGCAGGAATACTTACAGCAAACACCTGACCAAAAAGTGTCCCTACATTCCCACTTAACAACTTGTTCATGGCTTGGGCTGTGATAATCTTGAGAGTAGTTCCCTTAAATTCTCCTCCCTTCAGTAAAACTACCTTGCCCTGGTATTTGAAAGAAATTTGATTGGAACTGAAATTGAAATTCACATTTCCAAACTGTCTCAGCCACTGCATTCCTAGTACACAGTCACAACCCCCCAGGGGTAGGATCCTCATATTTGTGACAAACTGTTGAGACCCCATTACCCAAGTGAAATTCTTGCATATGGTATCAGTGTTTAATCTAGTTCCATCAGCTACTGCAACAGTTAATGGTGTAGTACCTTCCAGTATACAGCCCAACTTCTCAGCTGAATGGGGATCAAGGAAATTGTCTGTTGACCCAGTGTCAATCAGAATACTGAACTCCTTTTCTTTCACTCGACCTGGTATCCTTATGGTGTGATGAGTTTGGTTGCCAGCTAGAGCATGGACACTGATTTCAGGTTCAAAGTTTGGTTCAGGTGGGGGTTCTTTAAGGCAATCCTCAGTTTCTGTCACAGTTAGTTCTTCAGGGGTGTCTGTGACTTCTTCCTCATCAGCTATAATCATAGCAATTGTCCTCATAGGACAAACATTTCTATGCCCATTGTCAAACTTAGCTCCACATTTAAAACACAACCCTTGTGCCATTCTCCTTTGGTGCTCTTCTGTAGTCAATTGATTGGTTCTGGGAGGGGGTTTAGGTGGTGTAGGTAGTAGGCCTCTTTGAGGTGTGTTGTAGTTAGGGACTGGGTTAGGCTTGAAGGGAAGGGCCTGTAAGGGGGTGGTTTTCAGTAGTGGGTTTTTGGAATGGAAAGTTGTGGTACCAGGTCCTTGAGGTGTGGAATTTATCTTGGTGAAGGATTGACTTTGGTTTGTAGAAAGTAGGGTTGGCTGTAAGGTTTTGGGAGTTCTAAATAGATTCTGAATGGCCACCTCTTCTCTTCTGGCTATATATATTGCTTTGGATAGGGTGTCTACCCCAAATTGTTCCACCCTACTCCTGATCTCAGGCTTGAGTCCACCAATGAAACTCATACAAAAATAATCTTCATCCAAATAGTCAAACTCTTGCACCACCTGTGCTCTCATTACTTCGAAATTATTGAAATACTCATCAACTGAGCCAACCTG
>JAVXUO010003070.1:0-89700 GCA_033065855.1 Escallonia rubra
GACGTTATCCCCGGTCTTTATGTGCTTCAATGTAAGGCCTGAAGAATTTTGTGAAAGAAAGCTTTCATCATGAATAAATGTGAAAAAGCATAGTATAAAAGCAACCTACAACTGCGGGGAACCACTCCAACAAAGCACTACAAAAGTGATTATTTCTTAGGCAATACAGCTAAAAGTGGCCCAAATTATTGGATCAGACATGAATGGCATAGGATTCAGCACATGTAGACCAAGCAGATTATAAAGCTGTTAGGGAAATAAATAATCTATACATCCAACTTGTTGTTTAATAGCTCCTTTATACTTGTTCGATTGCTAACATTAAACGTGTTGCAGCAGCCCCACTTAAAATCTTTCAATTACAAATAAATAAATTTACGTAATAAAGTGACATAAAGTGCGTGAACTTGCCAACACTTGTAGCAAGCAATTAGTAATACCTAAAGAGGCGTAGCAACAGTTCATTGTAAGGCTTGCTAGTACACTGATGTTATTCATCTGACATTTACCTGGGCCGGCAAAATATGACCCAACCCATACAACCCAATCCAATCCATTTATTTTTATTCTCTGCAGGTCAACCCAATCAAACTTGTGGGATGGTCACCATAATAACAAATTCGGTATTCGAGAATTATTCGGTAAGTGACAATAATTATGAATTCGGAAATTATTCGGAGAATTAAGTCATTGAATCGGTAATAGTTCGGTGGAATAATAAAATTCGTATCGAAAATCGGGAATAATTCGGAAATTAATCGTTTAGGTTACAAAGATTTTAAGTGTATAAGATTTTGTAAAGTATGTAACTGAAATAACAAAAATATAAGAAATTTTCCATTCTTTAAGTGATGGATAAAAAAATGAAAGAGAAAGTATGTTTGGTGGTTTAAAATTACATATGGTTTATTAGAATATGTATTTACTTTTGCTAAAAGCATGTAACAAACAAGGGGAGGTGTGATGGCACAACGATGTGGTAACAGCTGGAGATATTCGAACCTCACCGGCCGAAGCTTTCCTTCTTTCATCTTAGAAAAAAGAGTCGGAACTTCAACTCGCGATATATCGCGATAAGTTCGTCAATCTCGCGATATTCGTGAGATGTTCGCGAATCTCGCAAATAATCGTGATAAATACACGATTAAGACCTTCTAACAATTTATCGCGATAAATTTGCAAATATCGTCAATATATCGCGAATTTTGTTACTATGATGGTCACTCGACCTGCGGGTTAGAATTGGGTTGCTCAAATTAATAAGGGTCTGAATGGGTTGGGTCACTCGACCCGCGGGTCCAAACGGGTTCCTATAACTACAAGAGATAAAAAAAACCCTCAATTAGAGAACACATAACACACTCACCGTCGCCCGTTGGTTCTCTCCCGCGGCGCCTTCCTGCGATCGTGACAGCCACCACCATCACCGGTGGAGCCTCTCCATCACCCGAGTATCTTTTCCCACCGCCGGCAGTCCCTTTCTCCGTCGCCTGCAGTTCATCTCCTTATCGCCGGTAGCCTCCTTTCCGATTTCCCCACTCCTAAATCCCAGTCGCTTGACAGGAAGGTCACAACAGCCAAGGAGGTCAAGGCCTGGTTCGAGGAGCGCTTTAAAACCGGCAACAACCGGTGGTTCTTCTCCAAGCGCCGGTTCTGAGGAGAGATCCAGCTGGTTGGTCCATTTTGTTTCTTCTTCTATTTTTTCTTTCCAGTACTTGCTATTTTATGACTTGGGCTATGGCCTGTTTGATTTTAGGGTGTTTGTGGCGTGTTTTGTTTGATCCTGGCGTTGATCTGAGATGGTTACTGACTATTGAAGTTAAGATGTGAAGTTTTGATTTGGTTATATTTGGGTAGATAATTTCTGTTTACACATGGTTTTAATATATAAGATATCTCAACAGAATTCGTACATAGAGAAGCCAATCTCTGTTGAATTCTAATTCGACTCCCTCATGACCATCAAACTCATCAAGACGCAACAGTGTCTCAATTGAACGTATTTCATCCCGGGAATACTCTTCCTCCAGCTGAATCTAAAATTTACCCCTAAACTTGTTCGTTAGAAAATTGTCGTCTTTGGGCCCTGCAATGCCACCCTACTCAGACCATCATTCCTATCAGCCTATGGCTTATCATTTGTTCCATTCCACAAGCCTTTAGATTTTCTGGGTACCTTTTCTTCTCCTCTCAGTCGATTGCATACTACTTCTTGATGCTTTTAGTCTTATGTAGGTGACATTCTATTTGTGTAACTAGGCAAGTAATTGAACTATGTAAGCTTCTTATTCTTACCCTCTATTCCTAATTGGGTATATAGGGAAAAAGCTTTCTTCTTCATGCATATTTATAACTGTTACGAAATCGCTCTAGATAAATATGTATAAAACACGATAACCAAATATGAAAACACAAGAAATATGAGAGAACTCAAATCCACTTTGCACAAGTCAGATTTACAACACTCTCTCACGTGTATCTCTCAACTGTTTTCCTACTCAAAGAAGGACTCTTCTTTCTTTGCCTACCCAAAGAAAGACTATCCTCTCTTTCCTACTCAGAGAAGGACTCTTCTCTCTTACCCTTAAACACAACACAAGACACCTTACTTATACTTGGAGACAGCAGTGATCGTCTCGCTCTCCAAGCAATGTGGGACAAGATGTCTTATATACTAAGGGTCAAGTTGCAACCTTCTTTGAGTAACCGACGTGGGACATAAATACAAGACATATATCAACAATCTCCACCTTGGCTTGTATTAACAAACCACTCCATGAGGAAAGTGTAGTATGCCTTCAGTACCTTCTTCAGGTACTCCACCTTGCATCCCCTTTAAAGGTAGGGATACACTCCACCTTGAATTCAACAAGAAAGAAGATGAATCAAGCTCAAGCAATGCTTGAACTTCTCTGTCGTGACTGTCTTCGTGAGCATATCAGCAGCGTTGTCATTAGTGTGAACCTTGTGCACGACAATTTGTTTAGAATTAATCCATTCCCGGACCCTATGATAACGTACATCAATATGCTTGGTCCTTGCATGGAAAACCCGACTCTAAGCCAAATCAAATGCACCCTGACTGTCACACTGTAACAAAACACGACGCTGCTTGAAGCCAAGCTCCTCTACCAGTCCCTTTAACCATATTGCCTCCTTAGCTGCCTCTGTCAATGCCATGTACTCTGCCTCTGTAGTTGACAATGCTGTCGTAGACTGTAACACTGATTTCCAACATATCGGCCCTCCATAGAATGTAAAAATATATCCAGTCGTGGACCTCCTAGAATCCAAGTCCCCAGCATAATCAGAATCCACAAAGCCAGAAACCTCACCTTTTGCCCCCATCACGATCAAACATGACGCCAGAGTTGGTCGAACCTGCTAGATAACGGAAGATCCACTTTACTGCATCCCAATGCTTCTTTCCTGGATTTCCCATATATCTGCTGACCATACTAACTGCATGTGAGATATCAGGTCTAGTACACACCATGGCATACATAAGACAACCAACCGCATTTGCATACGGTACCCGAGACATATACTCAACATCTTCTTCTGTACTAGGACAAAGTTGTGAGGATAACTGAAAATGAGCTCCCAATGGTGTACTAACTGGTTTAGCATTGAGCATACTAAACCTCTCCAGTACCTTTTCAACATAACTTTTCTGAGTTACCCACAACTTTCCTGCCTTTCGATCTCTATGAATCTCCATACCAAGGATCTTTTTGGCAGAACCAAGATCCTTCATATCAAACTCCCTGCTCAACAATTTCTTCAAGTGCAGAATATGAGACTTACTCTTCGTAGCAATCAACATATCATCCACATATAATGTGAGCAACAACAGTGAACCATCATCAAGGACTCGATAATACACACAACAATCATACTCACAACGAGAGTAACCATGAGTTACCATGAATGTGTCGAATCGCTTATACCATTGCCGAGGAGACTGCTTCAAACCATATAAGGACTTTTTCAGCTTACACACATAGTCCTTCTTCCCAGGTTCAATAAATCCCTCGGGTTGCTGCATGTAGATCCTCTCCTCCAAATCACCATGAAGGAAAGTTGTCTTCACATCAAGCTGCTCCAACTCCATATTCTGCGCTGCTACAATGGACAATATCAATCTTATAGAAGTGTGCTTCACCACTGGCGAAAAGATCTCACTGTAATCAATTCCCTCCTTTAGAGAATACCCTTTTGCAACCAGTCTTGCCTTGTACTTCTGATCTTCCTTTTTCCTGTAAATCCACTTGCATCCAATAGCCTTCACACCCTTTGGAAGTTTAACTAATTCCCAAGTCTGATTCTTCCGTAGAGATTCCATCTCCTCATCCATTGCTGTCAACCACAAGTTACCATCCTCTACCTTGACAGCCTCGTTGTAACTGGTAGGATCTCCACTTCCAACGATTAGTGCAAATGAGACCAAGTCCTCAAAACCATACCTCTGAGTTGGTTTCTTGGTACGTGGTTCTCTATCTCTGACTAGATTCCAAGAATCACTAGGATGCTCCTCTGGATCCTCTAAAGACTGCTCATCTGTAGATCCATCTGTAGACTCATCAGTTGATTTTGTCCTTTGCTCATGCAACGCTATCTCCACTGTGTGACCCTGCCTCTCGCTAGAAGTTGCATTCGTATTCAACATCTGTGCTTCATTGAATACCACATCTCTACTGATCACCCTTTCCTTGGCCACTGGATCCCATAACCTGTATCCTTTTACTCCTTCCTCATACCCAAGGAATATACATTCTTTTGACTTAGGATCAAGTTTGGATCGTTCTTCATTCTGAAGGTGAACATACGCAGGACAACCAAAAATTCTCATTGCAGAAAAATTAACTTGTTTACCGGACCATACCTCCTCGGGAACTTGGTGATTAATGGAAGATGATGGAGAACGGTTGATCAAATAACAAGCTGTGTTAACAGCTTCAGCCCAGAAACTCTTAGGCAAATCTGCATTCAACCTCATGCATCTAGCTCGCTCTAGCAAGGTTCTGTTCATCCTTTCGGCAACCCCATTCTGCTCTGGAGTCCTCTTCACTGAAAAGTGTCTGATGATACCCTTATCCTTGCAGAACTGCAGAAACTCCTCATCCTTGTATTCCATGCCATTATCTGATCTGAAGTACTTAAGCTTCTTACCCGTCTGATTTTCAACTCTAGCCTTCCACTGCTTAAACACGTTGAAAACTTCAGACTTGTGCTTCATAAAGTACACCCATACCTTTATTGAGAAATCATCTATAAACGTAACAAAGTAACGAGCTCCCCCATTTGAGATATGCCTGATTGGTCCCCAAACATCCGAATGCACATAGTCCAAAACTCCTTTACTAGTATGAGAAGCAGCTTTGAAACTAACTCGTTTCTGCTTCCCAAACACACAAAATTTGCAGAAGTCCAGCTTGCATGATTTCACTCCCTGCAACAACTTGCATTTGTAAAGTTCCAACATACCTCCCTCACTCAAGTGTCCCAGCCGTTTATGCCATAACTCAGAGTTATCATTGCTAGAACCTACATGAGTTGATACTGAAGCTCCACCTATAACTGTGTTCCCTATCAGTTTATACAAATTTCCAATTTTCTGACCTTTCATTATCACCATCGCACCTTTGCTGACTTTCATGACTCCACCTTTTATAGATATACTACAATCTATAGAATCAAGTGTGCCCAAGGAAATCAAATTCTTTTTCAAGTCAGGTATGTACCTTACATCACCCAGGGTTCTCACAATCCCATCAAACATTTTAATTTTAATGGTACCTATCCCCATGACTTTACAAACAGCGTCATTACCCATTAACACAGTACCACCGTCACATGGAGTAAGACAATCAAACCATTCCTTATGTGGGCACATATGAAACGAACATGCAGAGTCAAGAAACCATTCCGTAGAAAAACTGTTGTCTCTAACTGATAAGAGATTACCTTCTTGCTGCTCAACCGAGGAAACCAAGTAGAGATCACCATCGCTGCTTTTGTCATCTTCTTCAGCAACATTAGCATTGTTCACATGTTTCTTTCCGTTCTTCTTCTCCTTCCTTTCTGGACACCTTCTTGCAATGTGACCAATCTCTTTACAATACCAGCATTCAATACTGGACTTGTCCTGCTTTCCACGAGACTTAGACCTGTCATTTCCATGTCCAGAATTTTTGCTTTTAGACCGACCTCTGCCTCTTCCATGACCATTCTTATTTTCATACCTTACCACCAGACCTTCGCCTTGACTGCTTGAACTCGTCCCATTAACTCTGCTCAAGTCCATAAGAGCCGACATAACATCATCAACAAGCAATGTCTCCTTCCCAATAAGCAACGTAGTCTTCAAGGTCTCATATGATTTTGGAAGCGAAGATAACAACAAGATCGCCTGATCTTCCTCCTCGAGTTTAACATCTATACTCGACAATTGGGACACCAACCGGTTAAATTCTGATATATGATCACCCAGATCTGAACATTCATCCATCCGTAATTGGTACAGATCTTTCTTCAGATATAACCGATTCGACAAAGATTTTGACATATATATCTTCTCCAATTTCTGCCACAGAGCTGTTGGAGAAGTCTCTGTCAAAACCTGGTACTTAACCTTTGGGGCTAGATTCAACCGTATCGTAGATACAGCCTTAGCCTGTAATTCCTCCCAATCGCCTTATCCATTGACTCGGGCTTATTCCCCAGCAAAGGCTTGAGCAATCCTTGCTGCACAAGGATATCCTTCACCGTGCTCTGCCATATGCCAAAATTCGTCTTCCCATCGAATTGTTCACAGGCATACTTCATGGTCGTGTTGTTCGACATATTTATCCTCTTAAATCGATTTCAATTTTGCCCAAAAAATAAACCTGAAAGCTCTTGATACCACTTGTTACGAAATCGCTCTAGATAAATATGTATAAAACACGATAACCAAATATGAAAACACAAGAAATATGAGAGAACTCAAATCCACTTTGCACAAGTCAGATTTACAACACTCCCTCACGTGTATCTCTCAACTGTTTTTCTACTCAAAGAAGGACTCTTCTTTCTTTGCCTACCCAACGAAAGACTATCCTCTCTTTCCTACTCAGAGAAGGACTCTTCTCTCTTACCCTTAAACACAACACAAGACACCTTACTTATACTTGGAGAAAGCAGTGATCTTCTCTCTCCAAGCAATGTGGGACAAGATGTCTTATATACTAAGGGTCAAGTTGCAACCTTCTTTGAGTAACCGACGTGGGACATAAATACAAGACATATATCAACAATAACTTCATTTCTGTGTGCAAAAAAACCTTCTAAGTAATTTATGAGTTGCATATTTATAACTTCATTTCTGTGTAGGCGAGGTGCACTCCCTGCGCCTCACATAGACCTAGGAACAGCCCGTTCGAAAAGGTGCGCGCCTTGTGCGCCTAGGCACCCAGGTGCAAGGCGGTAGTGAAGGCGCAAAAAAAAGCCAAAAGATCCTAATTTTTTATTTTTGTGTCGTGGCATCATCTCAACCGTTCATTATATTCCATTATTTGTTTCATAACATAATAAATCAATATCTAAACCACAAAAAAATCTAAAATCCTAAATTCCTAATCCATCGATTCTCGTATTGTTGTTCATTGTGCTAGAGTCTCGTCTCCAATTGTTACTCTTTGTTAAGTAAATTTACTCCTTCACTTTATGTAATACGCCGAACTTCGGGAGTCGGTTAAAACAACCATCCGGACTCTGAAAAATAAACGGATGGTAATTTTGGGAAATGCCCGAATATTGCTAGCGTATTGGGGCTTAAAAGACTTTTGGGGGATTTTTGTAATTTTAGAAAAATAGAGGGGCTATTTTGCAAAATTGGAAAATTGGTCACACAAGATGGTGCCACCTCCTCCTTGATTATTTGATGACTAAGGAAAAAAAAATTATAAACTAAGGTATAGATAAGGGGAAATCTGGAGCTTCAAATATAAAAGAAAGGATAAGAGATTCGGGTGAAGATGAAAAAGAAAAAGAAAAGAAAGAAAACAGAAGAAGAACATGCAATGGACAGAAGCAGAAAAACAGAGCAACATAGTGAAAACAGAGAGAAGAAAAGAAAAGAAGATAACAGAGCTGCCGCGGAGGGGAGGAAAATGTAGCGTATCCGAGAGGAGACGCTGCTTCCATAGCTTCGATTAGTGTAGAATCAGTTGAGTGATAAGAAACCTCGACAGATTACAGAGTAATTGGGAGGGGAGATGAAGAAGATAAGAAACTTTATTGAGAAAACCAGAGTTCAGAGAGAGAGAGAGAGCTTAAGAAGAGAGAAGAATTCTTTAGGTTGATCATTCATTCCTCCTTCCCGTCCCTATCCTCCTTTTAAGGGGAGTTGTAACAGAATCAAAACAGAATGCAAAACAGAAATCAAAACAGAAAAAGGCGCTCTAATCAGCTACATGAAAGAGTCGCTAAAACAATTGGAACCCAAATTCAGTTGTGAGTTAAACGGTGCCGTCTCCTTGATTGGTTGAATGACCCAACGGTGTCGTTCCACTTAATTGATCTTGTGAGCTAGACGGTGTCGTTCCTTGAGGCGTGAATCTCCTCTTCAAGCGGCGTCGTTCCAGATGGCGCCAAAACTTTCTTCTTGATCTTAATTCTGACTGGAGCTCTGCCATGGAGTGCCTGAGCTGGTTCTGTTCCCAGGTCTTCTTCTTGTGGCCTCATTGGTTCTTCCTCAATTGTCACTCCTTGCTGGTCGTCATCCTGGGTTGTTACATTCCCGTCCCCTTCAAATGACCCTTGTCCCCAAGGGTCAAAATTTGGGAACCTGCTTTTAATGACCTCCCAGTCTTCCCATGTCTCCTCACTGTGGCTCATATTAGACCATTTGACTAAAACCTGGATTATAGCCTGATTATTGCGTTTAATTAACCTCATGTCCATTACAGCAACTGGCTCGATTAGAAACTGCCCTTCCTGACCTTGATAGGGTAGCTGAGTGGAAGGAACAATTTGAGAGCCAATCTTCTTCTTCAAAAGTGATACATGAAATACCGGGTGGATCTTAGCTGTGGCTGGGAGCTTGAGCTTGTAGGCAACCTTGCCAATTCTCTGAATTACTTCATATGGTCCAAAAAATCTAGGGGAGAGTTTCATATTCCTTTTGAGAGCTAGTGAGGTCTGTTTGTATGGTTGTAACCTCAAGTAAACCCAGTCTCCTGTTGTAAACTCTCGCTCAGTACGATGAAGATTCGCGTATTGTTGCATCCGAGCTTGTGCTTGTGTCAGATTGTCTTTGAGTAAATTCAGTACCTTGCTCCTTTCCTTCAAATAGTTGTCCAAATCCGTAATGTTGGTGGTCTCTGGAGGGGCTAAGCTGAGAGCCCTGGACTTGTAACCATACACAGCTTCAAAAGGAGTCATCTTAATCGAGGCTTGATAGCTGGTGTTGTACCAGTGCTCAGCCATGGTTAACCACTTGGCCCAATTGTGAGGTCTATCGCTACACATACATCGGAGGTAATTTTCGAGGCACTTGTTGACTCTCTCGGTCTGTCCATCGGTTTCTAGATGGTAAGCAGAGCTGTAGGCCAGTTGAGTCCCTAGTAATTTGAATAGCTTTGTCCAGAAGGTGGATAAGAAAACTTTGTCTCGATCACTTATAATGGAAACAGGCATCCCATGTAGTTTGAACACGTTATCCAAGAAATGGTGAGCTACCACATCTGCTGTGAAGGGATGTGCCAAGCTGATGAAATGTGCATACTTGCTAAGTCTGTCGACAACCACAAGTACAGTGTCCTTCCCTTGGGATTTGGGTAGGCCTTCGACAAAGTCCATAGTGATGTGTGTCCAGAGTTGACCTGGAATTTCCAGGGGTTGCAGGAGGCCAGGATATGGCACATTTTCATGTTTGTGTTGTTGACACACATGGCACTCACTAACCAGTTTGGTTACCTGCATCTTCATATTAGGCCAATAAAAAAACATAGTAGCTCTTCTGTAAGTATTTTGGATACCTGAGTGACCTCCAGTGCTTGAAGAGTGTAGCTCCTGCAATATTTGTGCTCTGAGTGGTCCTTCATTACCAACATATACCTTGCCTTTGAATCGTAGGAGGCCTCCTTGATAGGAGTAGTATGAAGTGGCCATAGGATCTATGACCAATTCCTGTATAGCTTGTTGGGCTGTCTCATCAGATTCTAGACTAGCTTGCAGCTCTTGCTGCCATAAGGGAATGATAGTAGTCAATGCACAGCACTTCCCTTGATGTTGCTGTGGAAGCCTTGATAATGCATCAGCTACCACATTGTCTTCACCCTTCTTGTAATGGACTTCAAAGTCAAAACCCAGAAGTTTTGACAGTAGTTTCTGTTGTAATAGGGAAGTGACCCTTTGCCCCAAAAGATATTTCAGGCTGCTGTGGTCAGTCCTAACCACAAAATGGTTGTGGCTGAGGTAGGGACTCCACTTTGTCACAGCATGTACTAGAGCCAATAGCTCCTTCTCATAGGTAGAGAGTCCCATGCTCTTGGTACCAAGCCCTTTGCTGATGTATGCCAAGGGTCTGTTCTGTTGCATAAGTACTGCTCCAATACCTATATCACAGGCATCTGTTTCCACTTCAAATGGTAATGTAAAATTGGGTAGAGCCAGTACTGGGGTGGTTGCCATAGCTTGTTTCAGTGTACTGAAGGCCCTTGCTGTGAGCTCATCCCAATGGTATGCATCTTTTTTAAGCAGGTTTGTCAAAGGTTTACTGATCACACCATAACCCTTGACAAACTTTCTATAGTACCCAGTTAAACCTAGGAACCCTCTCAGGTCCTTGACAGTTCTGGGTGTGGGCCAGTTCAACATAGCTTCCACCTTACTAGTATCAGCTGCCACACCTTGGGCATTAACTATATGGCCAAGGTACTCTACTTGCCTCTGGCCAAAGGTGCACTTACTCTTTTTTGCATAGAGGGAGTGTTGCCTCAGCAGCTGTAACACCATCTGGAGATGTTCAATATGATCCTACATACTCTGACTGTACACCAAGATGTCATCAAAGAAGACTAGAACAAACCTCCTCAGGTAAGGTTGGAATATGGTGTTCATTAGGCTTTGGAAGGTGGCTGGTGCATTAGTGAGCCCAAAGGGCATCACTAGGAACTCATAGTGTCCTGAATGAGTTTTAAAGGCAGTTTTGTGAGTGTCCTTGTCTACCAGTCTAATTTGATGGTAACCACTCCTGAGGTCTAGCTTGGTGAAGATGGTGGCTCCTTGTAATTCATCTAATAAATCATCAATTACAGGAATAGGATATCTATCCTTAATTGTTAACTTGTTCAACTCTCTGTAGTCAACACACATTCTCCAGCTTCCATCTTTTTTCTTAACAAGAAGAATAGGGGATGCAAATGGTGATTTGCTTGGTTTGATAATACCTGCCTGCAGCAACTCCTGGATGATCTTCTCAATCTCATCCTTTTGAACATATGAGACCCTGTAAGGTCTTAAGCTGACAGGTTGGGCACCTTCCACAAGGTTGATGGGATGGTCATGACTTCTGTGGGGTGGCAGCCCATTTGGTTCTTCAAACACATCAGAGTATTCAGTCAGCAGCTCCTGCACTTCCAGGGAGTAGGTGTCACCCATTGCAGGAATACTTACAGCAAACACCTGACCAAAAAGTGTCCCTACATTCCCACTTAACAACTTGCTCATGGCTTGGGCTGTGATCATCTTGAGAGTAGTTCCCTTAAATTCTCCTCCCTTCAGTAAAACTACCTTGCCCTGGTATTTGAAAGAAATTTGATTGGAACTGAAATTGAAATTCACATTTCCAAACTGTCTCAGCCACTGCATTCCTAGTACACAGTCACAACCCCCCAGGGGTAGGATCCTCATATTTGTGACAAACTGTTGAGACCCCATTACCCAAGTGAAATTCTTGCATATGGTATCAGTGTTTAATCTAGTTCCATCAGCTACTGCAACAGTTAATGGTGTAGTACCTTCCAGTATACAGCCCAACTTCTCAGCTGAATGGGGATCAAGGAAATTGTCTGTTGACCCAGTGTCAATCAGAATACTGAACTCCTTTTCTTTCACTCGACCTGGTATCCTTATGGTGTGATGAGTTTGGTTGCCAGCTAGAGCATGGACACTGATTTCAGGTTCAAAGTTTGGTTCAGGTGGGGGTTCTTTAAGGCAATCCTCAGTTTCTGTCACAGTTAGTTCTTCAGGGGTGTCTGTGACTTCTTCCTCATCAGCTATAATCATAGCAATTGTCCTCATAGGACAAACATTTCTATGCCCATTGTCAAACTTAGCTCCACATTTAAAACACAACCCTTGTGCCATTCTCCTTTGGTGCTCTTCTGTAGTCAATTGATTGGTTCTGGGAGGGGGTTTAGGTGGTGTAGGTAGTAGGCCTCTTTGAGGTGTGTTGTAGTTAGGGACTGGGTTAGGCTTGAAGGGAAGGGCCTGTAAGGGGGTGGTTTTCAGTAGTGGGTTTTTGGAATGGAAAGTTGTGGTACCAGGTCCTTGAGGTGTGGAATTTATCTTGGTGAAGGATTGACTTTGGTTTGTAGAAAGTAGGGTTGGCTGTAAGGTTTTGGGAGTTCTAAATAGATTCTGAATGGCCACCTCTTCTCTTCTGGCTATATATATTGCTTTGGATAGGGTGTCTACCCCAAATTGTTCCACCCTACTCCTGATCTCAGGCTTGAGTCCACCAATGAAACTCATACAAAAATAATCTTCATCCAAATAGTCAAACTCTTGCACCACCTGTGCTCTCATTACTTCAAAATTATTGAAATACTCATCAACTGAGCCAACCTGAACGAGCCTGTTAAAGTCCCCCATTACACTGATTCCATTCGACAATGAGAACCTTGCATATAGGTCCTTAACAAACTGTCCCCATCTCACTCTGCCTAATGGTTTAATGTAGGCTGCATACCAACATTCTGCCTGTGCATCGAAATGAACTGATGCATAGGAAACCTTATAGTCTTCGTGTATTGGACAGAATTCGAAGTATTGTTCGCATTTCCTCACCCATCCTCTGGGATTAATGCCCTCAAACCTAGGAAATGTTAGTTTAGGAAATTTGGGCAGATTGTGGTTCTCTGTTGGACACTCTGGGGGAGGGAAATTATAAGTATTAGTGTACTCAATGCGATGATTCTTATGGCTAGATTCTCCTTTCTCAAGGTTAATTCGTGGGGGTGACCCAAGCTTAGCATTAATCTGTGTCATGAAGCTAGCTAGTTCAAGTTTGAGTTCAGTAAAACCTTGTAGCATAGCTGTTTGTTCTCTTTGAAGGTCTCCTATAGTTGCTTCCATAGAATCCATCCGTATGTCGTTTGCCGCAAGCTTGGTATCCATGGTGCCCTGGAACTCCTGTAACTCAGCTTCAGCAGTTTGAGTGCCCCTTACTGATCGAGGCATAATACCAAGACAATTCGATCCTCAGTAGGTGTGGTGGTTTCAGATTTAAGCAGAATTTTGAACTAGCTCAGGCCCAGTTAAGGGCTCTGATACCAGTTGTAGCGTATCCAAGAGGAGACGCTGCTTCCATAGCTTCGATTAGTGTAGAATCAGTTGAGTGATAAGAAACCTCGACAGATTACAGAGTAATTGGGAGGGGAGATGAAGAAGATAAGAAACTTTATTGAGAAAACCAGAGTTCAGAGAGAGAGAGCTTAAGAAGAGAGAAGAATTCTTCAGGTTGATCATTCATTCCTCCGTCCCGGCCCTATCCTCCTTTTAAGGGGAGTTGTAACAGAATCAAAACAGAATGCAAAACAGAAATCAAAACAGAAAAAGGCGCTCTAATCAGCTACATGAAAGAGTCGCTAAAACAATTGGAACCCAAATTCAGTTGTGAGTTAAACGGTGCCGTCTCCTTGATTGGTTGAATGACCCAACGGTGTCGTTCCACTTAATTGATCTTGTGAGCTAGACGGTGTCGTTCCTTGAGGCGTGAATCTCCTCTTCAAGCGGCGTCGTTCCAGATGGCGCCAAAACTTTCTTCTTGATCTTAATTCTGACTGGAGCTCTGCCATGGAGTCCCTGAGCTGGTTCTGTTCCCAGGTCTTCTTCTTGTGGCCTCATTGGTTCTTCCTCAATTGTCACTCCTTGCTGGTCGTCATCCTGGGTTGTTACAGAAAAATAGAGTAGGACAGAAGAGTAAACAGAGAAGCAAAGATAAGAGAAAGAAATTTCGGGTAAAGGAAAACAAGAAGAGAGAGAAGAAACAGAAACAAAGAAGAACAAAAAAAAACAAGAACAAGAAGAACAAAATCAGAGAGAGGAACATGGAAGCTCGGGGAAGCAAAAATCACAGAAAAGGGAAGGATTCCCAAGGTTAACTTCTTCATTTTGGTTAAGTGTAATTCTTGTTTTGAAATTAGTGGAAGATTTCGTAACAGTGTGTGTGTTTAGTGTTTTTGCTGTGTGGGTTTGAGCTGCGTAAGAAGGGGGTGGGACTTCGGGTATCGATTGCAGGGGGAAATTGATGTTTATATGTGGGTTAATGGGTCGTATGGAATGAAGGTGTGGACTGTGGGTCTGTGCGTGTGAGTTGGTGTGTGTTCAGTGTAAGTGTGTGTAGAACATGTGATAGTATGTGTGCTTCGGGTAGGGATTCACAAGAGGGACTTGGAAGTTTAATTATATGTGTATGGTTGAAATATGGAAGATTGGTGACTGTGGTGGAACTCGGCAGAGGGGACCATAACTGGGTGTGTGTGTTCTTCAGTGTGTGTATGTGTCACGGGTGTGAGTGTGTATATGAATCATGGGTTTGATTATGTGTTATTGTGTTTTATAGGTGTATATATACATATTTTAGGGTTGTAATGTGTGTGTGTGTAGGAATTTCAGAGTTGGTAGGTGAGTTGGGTGAAGTGAGGGTCTCAGCCGTGAAGAAAATAGAGGAAGAAGACAAGTGCATGTGGGTGAAGGTGTAATAGTGTGTGTAATAATCTAAATAGTAAGCGTAATTGTCACTAATGCTAGAAATTTCTTTATGCAATTTTTTAACGAATTTCCATAAATAGTTATGGCCAAAATTAAACAAACCATAAAACTGTAACCCACAATATTTTTATGAGATGTACGCTCTGGAATGTTTCGGAATTTTTTGGGATCCGCAAAGGGCACTAAATTGGGGTACCGATTAAAAACATTTATCGAATTATTTAGCATAGTAAATCAAGTTATTTTAATCTGAATATTTTATGAAAATATTATTTTACTGATATGATTTATATTTTAAAATTTCGGGCCATTTTGTGGCCGATAGGTATTTTTCGCCAAACTGGCCTTTTAGCGCTCGATTCGGACGCCGGTTCGGGACTTTCGGGTGAAATTTTTTTAAAATACTTTTTAGTCCATAAATGACTTCAGGGTGTTTAAAATAGCGTTTTAAGCTATTTTTGAGATTTTTTCGGTGCCGAAAACCCCAAAAGGTATTTTGGTAATTTATCACCGAGGGGGGTATTTTGGTAATTTTACCCATAAAGGGTATTTTTCAGTGAAATTATATACAGTAAGGATATTTTAGTGATTTGGCTTACATAAAGATTATTTTGATGATTTAAGTGTAACGAGTGGTATTTTGGTAGTTTGCCACCTCGAAGGGGTATTCTGGTAAATTGACCTAAGAAAGGTACTTTTGTGTAAATTGACATATAATAAGTTTATTTGGGTGATTCTACTTACGGGAAGGCCGTTTGGATGATTTAAGTCCCAGAGGGGCTTTTTGGTAATTTTTTTGATAATTTTACATACGCGGTGAAGGATGATCATTTTGGGAGCATGTGTGAGTCTGTAATAAGTTATAATATTGTGCTGTAAACTATGTTCTGATGATTTGATCATTCCGTTTAGGATAAAGCTAAAGATTTTCGGTTAGGATAAGCTAGCTGCGGATCCAGGTAAGGGATTCTATCTGAACCCTGGGTAAGGACTTTCGTCCGAACCCTTATTTTGATAACTCTTGCTTGTAAGTACTCCTTTGATTTATTTACGACTAATGTCAAACTCTGAATTATGTATCGATATCAACATATTATTGCAAGAAAACCCCAATATTGAACCAGAATCGATTAATTGAAAATCTTGTGATGCTCGGTTGTTATTGCATGCTGAGAAAATTTGATAATTGTTTGTATCCGTTCTTCCAGATTGTTGTGCTTAAATTCGATAATTATTCGCAATCGTTTTTGTTGTTTATCTGTGATTTTTCTTTTGAAAATTTCGATTTCTTCTGAAAATTCTGAATGCTGACTTATGTCAGTGTGATTATTGTTATTGGAATCCGAATTGATTTCGGTGATCGAGCTTATGTTAAAGCTCATTGATATTGTTGATTTTTCTGTGTTGAGCTGGATTTCCGTTCTGTGGGAAGGCGTAATAAGGCTGGTCTGAATCCTGCAGGAAAAGCAGGCTATTACCCAAGTGGACTAGTATTTTTTGTCTTTCTATCCTCAATGTCTGTTGCATTAATTAATGCCCTAACATATCTTTAAATCATTATTTTTACCGGCCTCGTATGAACAGCTTAGGGGGTCCAAGCAGCAGTTTGGACAGCCATCAACGTCCACTAGTACGGGTGCGAGTACTGGGGCGTTGAAGCGATGGCTGGATACGCCGGAGGTCGTCAATCGGCTAAAAGGCCGCATATGCAGCCTGCCTAGCACGACTGCTCGTGCCGTGATAGGAGCGTCCTCACCCCCCGCTGCCCCTCCACAGACACCGGCTCCTCGGCATACGTTGGACGACGAGGAGATCCAGTTCATTGCTACGGTGGTGTTGAGGATGATCAGGGAGCATGATCAACAGGGTACCGCTGCTGGACATGCCGAGCCGGCCCCGGATCAGCAGGATCCAGATCCGGGACTCGGCAACCCCTAATGAGCCCCTTCTCGTGCCTGATCCCTGCTTGTCCCCCCCCCCCCCGCCTTGCTTTTAATCTTCTCCCCCCCAATAACCGGCCATATCCCGGTGGGTTATGCCCCCACGGTTTCACCCGTTGGGCAGCTGAGTGGTGCCAGTTCGGGGCAGACCCACCTGTTGGGAGCTGGTTAGTTACCAGTCCAGATCTGGACCGTTAATCTTAACGATTTCTGATCCAACGGTTTATATTGCTTGGGTGTAGATGAAAGGGTGTGACCCTTTATTAACAACCACTAGTGCTTTATAAATAGAGTAAAATGGTCCATATAATAAGCCTCTACTATCTTCTCTTGTTTCCTTTCTACAGATCTTTTACAATAAGAAATTTCTACATAATTTCTTACTTGTAAAACTATTATCCATAATTACATACACTTGTTCATCTGTGGGGTGAATATCATTTGTGCAAACGCTATTCACTAGTGCGCTTTATTATATCTTGGAGCATATTTGCCGGCAACTCACTGCACACCATTTTTTAGGTGGAGGCAAATATAAAATTAAGGAAATCATTTTTACAACGTGCCTCGAAGTCATACTATTTTTCAAGCCACGAAACCATACCAGCCATATACCACCAACACATCATATGATATTGCACTCACAACGGACATTTCTCTGTAAAGTGCATACACGTTGATTATAGATCGAGGACTTCATTCGCAGCACTCGCAAACAGGTGAATCTAGCAATACTGACAAAAGGGGCTGGAATTTTCTTTAATAACGCACGATACCAAGCCGGAGTAGAAAATTTGGTTGGCGAGCCAGTTTAGAAGCTCTACCTAGGGCTGTATACGAACCGAGTTCGAGCCGAACATGGGTGTGTTCGAACTCGATTCGTATAATTTCAGGGGTGTTTGAGCTCGGCTCGTGTTCGTTTAGGAGCCAGACATGGGTGTTTAAACTCGGCTCGAGTTCGTCAACGCACAACTCAGGCTCGACTCGGCTCGTTCGTCTAAAAATAGAAACTGAATCGACAATAAAAAAAATGGCCAGAAAAACGACCGGAGAAGAAGATGAAGACGTATTTCTGGATCTTCTCAAATATGGAAGACTTGGAGTCGTAAAATATCCCAGATCTGATCGGGGGATGCCTGACTTGGTAGAGGTCATCTGCGTTTGTGGGGCTTTGGCCTGACTTGGCAGAGGTCTAGCCGGCGATGTGGGCGATGATTTGGCCGGCGGTGTGCTTGTGTGATGAGAGAGAGATAGAGCAGAGGGTGTTCGATGACCGTTCGATCATCTGAGAGAAGGTCGTAGCGGGGGGATGATCTGGCCGGCGGCGTGGGCGGTGGTCTGGCCAGCGGTGTGGCCGGTGGTCTGGCCGGCGATGTGCCTGTATGATCCAGATCTGATCGGGGGATGCCAGATCTGTGTGGAGGAGCATCTGCGTTTGTGGGGCTTTGGCCTGACTTGGCAGAGGTCTAGCCGACGATGTGGGCGATGATTTGGCCGGTGGTGTGCTTGTGTGATGAGAGAGAGAGATATCATAGGGTGTTCAATGACCGTTCGATCGTCTTAGAGAAGGCCGTAGCGGGGGGATGATCTGGCCGGCGGCGTGGGCGGTGGTCTGGCCAGCGGTGTGGCCGGTGGTCTGGCCAGCGGTGTGCCGGTGGTCTGGCCGGCGATGTGCCTGTATGATGACGACGAGTATTGACCGGCTGTGTGGGTGTTTGTTGAGTCTGTGTCTAATGAGATGAAGAAAATGAACTTTGAGAGAAAGAGAGAGGAAGCATGGGTGATCCACATGCTTCCACGTCCCAACAGAAGTAGATATTTTTTGTAGGTTTATAATATATATTATATTTTTTTAATGAATAAATGAACCGATGTTCGTTTATAAGGCTCGGCTCGTTAAGTAAACGAGCCCTCTTGTTCACGAACATAAATAAACAAACATCATTATGTTCAAACTCGGCTCGTTTAATAAACGAGCCCTAAAATTGTGTTCGTGTTCGGTTCACTTATTATATGAACGAACATGAACGAGTTTTTGAGAGAACGAACAACGAGCTGTTCGTGAACAACTCTGTTCATTTACAGCCCTAGCTCTACCTACGAATAAGAATCTAGCAAAGATGGGGAATTTGCCTTGAGGATATTTATGCGTGTGGTAAGCAAGCGGAGTCATTGCCTATCATCTTTTAAAGGAATGCGAGATTGTGAGACAACTGTGGGCTATTTCTCCTTTTCAAACTCATTAATTGTCGAAGACGTGTTTTGGAGCTTCAATACATGATTGGTGCTGGAGATGGAGGAACGCTTGAACAAAGAAGAGCTTGAGATGGTGATAATACTGTGTTGGTTTATGTAGAAAAGCCGGAATAATGAGAAGCTTTTAATGAAGTCGAAAATTTTGCTTTAGATTTATACAAGCAGCTGTCATCTTCCTAGATGATTATCAAACACCACAAACTCAGATCATCAAAAGGGGTAGCACACGGTACCACACAAATGGACATCGCCGCCAATAAGAGAGTGAAGCTATAACAGTTGGAGTAGTTGTTCGTGATGAGCAAGGTAGTTTCTATGCAGGGCTATCAAAACAACATTGCAGGTGCATGCGAACCAGAACAAGCAGAAGCATTGGCCGTTGATGAAGCAGTTGCATTTGCAATGGAAGCATGGTTTGAGTCGATTGAGTTGGAAGGGACTAATGCCGACGTTATCTCAGCCCTAAAGGAATAGAAAAGCAATGATACCCCGTAGAAAATAGTACTATCATTCATGATACAAGGAGGAAGTTATGCCACTTTAGACAATATCAAGTCTCATCGGTGCGACGCACTGAAAATAGTGTTGCACATGAATTGGCAAGGAACGCAAGATTTTTACGTCAATCAATTTGAGTCATAATAGAGGATGTTTTCTGTTTTTTGGTGCCGTCCATTATCAAAGATGTAGACCCCACTTGATCGATCAACGAAATTGTTATTTCCGAAAAAAAAAAAAATTTGCGTAGTGGCTTTAATAATACTTTGGCGCCGGTTCCTTTTTTTCTCACTTCGGTGAAATGTTGAATGGGAATTGCCGCTTTAATGCACACTCCTGTTATCAACATGTTCCGAAATATATTAGAACAGCCGTTAAGGATATGGCAAAATACAGTCTTCAAGAATACAAAAACGGTCTTTTAAACATTTTCATTTCTCAACGGACAACACATTACATGTAAAAATTACTTAGGACTGTTTTATTCTGTAAAATACTTTCTTGCGTTCCTCAGCCCTCTTCTTATACACAAGCATGCCCCTCCACGTAAATACGTTTCAGATTCAAAGTTGCGAACCATGTGAATAATCTCATTCGTACCGAGTATTCAGTTAATTTCAGTTGTTACTAAAGAACATCTTTTTATCAACAATTTGGGGAAATGCGAACGTTAAGGCTTTTAAGTTTCGAAAAGCTTTTTCAGGTGTTAGCATTTACAACGGTAGAAGAAGAAAAATTTGTTTTGCTATTTGTATTGTTACAAACCCATAACTTGTTGCTTTGTGACATCAGGAAAAAAAAATCTAATCCTGTCAGTACTAAAATTTTATGAAAATATGTCCGACTTATTTTCACCGACTCTCACTCGCGTCATCTTTTAAGTATTCTAACTGGACACGCTTTAGGACTTGAAAACGTCCGTATAGAGGATTGATTGCCATGAAGTTTATTTGACAAATGAATGACATTCCAATGTAGTCATTTTCTTACTTTGTACCGATGATAGTAACATACACAATTTGCTATCTACGACTGATTGAGGAGATTTGTTGCGCTGAATGCGGGGAGATATTGTATTGCAGTCCCCACTTTATGAAGAAAAAAAAAATTGGCAGTTATCCCAGTTGGAAGAATCTTCCTCCTACTCCTTATATAGCGACAATCAATCGTCTCTAAATATTTCTAGTGACTTTTATTTAATAACGCTAAAAAAGTGCTGCAAATAATTGTCACTGAAAGTGTTAATAGAAAAATCACTAGAAATATTTAACGACTATTAATTATCACTATACACAGGATTGGAAGAAGATTCTTACAAGTCGGGTAGCAGCCAAAAGAATTTCCCACTTTATTAGGAGAACAACATTGACTCGGGATGACATCGTTTGGAAACCATAGACATTGGAAATTGGAAGTTTTGAAGACATGGGCCGGCCATTGGATCAGCCTCTACATTCGTGTCATTCTTTGAATGCGAAGGTTGTTTCTTTAAGCAATCAAGCTTTAAGGATTCACAAGTGGGAAGACACTTGGATACGGATCATCAACGCCTCAACCATAGGATTCAGTTGTACTCGGTATATTAAGGTTTTAAAATTGACACCAGCATCTTTAACTTCTTAAAGTGTATGTCCATCACCAAATGGCGGTCAAATTCTCATTTGACCCGACGTCTGTTAGTTTCTTAAAGGCAAAACTTCACTTTTTCCTTCTATATCCACATGAAGTCCACTTCACTTCTACAACACCCCTCCAAAAAGATGAAACCCAGAAATACTCGTGATTTTAGTTATTTATAAGGTCACTTTAGTAATCTAAGAAAAAAATAAAATATTGGTACAAACGCTTTCTCTAATCAGGGGCGGAGCCCAAGCATGATCGGGGCCCGGGGTGGGTGAGGTAGGCACCCCCCAAAGTATGGGAGATTTTTTTTAATTGTTTTAAATAATAGGTAGTTATGTTTAAAATATTTACTAATATACCACCATATTATATATCAACGTATTAGATTTCATTTTGTAATATTTTTTTTTAACTTTTTATGCCACCGGCCATCGTAACATTTATCTTTGTCGTTCCATTGTCCATCGGGGTGGGTGGGTGGGGTAGGCACTCCCCAAAGTTTGAAAGATTTTTTTTAATTGTTTTAAATAATAGGTAGTTATGTTTAAAATTGTGATACCCCGAGCGAACCGAAAAATTCATTAACACTAAACTGATTAATCAACGGAAAATATTTTATTGAGTAACGTCTTATTGGCGTTAATTAAGTGGCAGGAAGTGGGAAGAGGTGTTAGTATAGCTTTTGGAGTCAAAGTGAAATTTTCCTAATTTTAAGAGGGGCAAAAAGTTAATTACATAAAGTTTAGAGGTTATTTTAGAAATATGAAAACCATTGGGGGTCAATTCATAAATTTTGAAAACATTTCCCATGTGCCAAGTGTTCAAGGAGAATTTCTTACCGGTTGCCACCTCATGCTACGGTGGTGACTAAGTGAATTGAGGATAGGGGAGATTTCGGGTGAACAAAGAAGAGGGAAAAACAAAACAGAGAAGAGCACCGCAGAAACCGAGAAGAAGAAATAGAAATAGAGACCGGAGAGAGAACAGAGCTCGGGCAAACGGAATAGGAAATCACGGAGAAGGGAAGAAATTGTGAGAATTACAAAGGGTAATCTCTCTGCCCATTTCAGTATGTATGTTTTTAAATGCTTGGAGTGGGTGTGCGAAGTTAAATAGTGCAATATGTGTAGCTATTGTGTGTGCGTTGGATGACTGTGTGTGTATGTTCTTTGTACGCAGGGTGTAGGAGGGATGGTGATGAAGTTTGGACGGGTTAGTGGATCGTATAGGATGAAGAGGTGACTGTGGGTCTGTGTGTGTGTTCCTGTAGGTGGGTTCACGGCTGGGTGGTATGGGGGATGGAAAATGAAAAAGGGTATGATTTATGTGAAGTGAAGAGAGTAATGGGGGAGTCCCATGGTGTCGTGGAAGTTTCTATGGGCACCAAGGGGTTAGTGCGTGCGTTCGGTGTGCGCAGGTGTGTGTTCTTGGCTGTGGGTGGTTCGGGTGTGTGAGATTATGGGTATTGGATGTGTATAAGGTGTTAAGGTGTGAGTTCTAATGGGTTTAACTGATTTGAAGTAGGTTTAATGTGAATTAGTGAGTGGGTGTGTGTATGGTGTGTGCCCCCAGGTGCTGTGGCCGAAGGTTGAAGATGAAGGTAAGTGTGTGCAGTTCGGGTGGGTGTAAATGTGTGATTCTGGGTGTTTTTGATGGGTTAGATTATGAAGTTTAGGTGGTTGTAATGTGTTAGTGACAATTGATACAGATTAGGTAAAAAAACTGAGGAAGAATGGGCTAGCCGTGGGTGAAGAGAGGGGTATTCATGGCTGAGTGAGTTTGGACGTGAGGTTGAAGAAGACTGTGTGTGTGAAAAACGTGAATTAGTGTGTGTTGATCATGAATAGTACGTGGAATGGTCGCTAAAGGTGGAAATGTAATTAAACAGTATTTTAATAAATAGCTAGAGCCAGATTTAGCCAAAGTGTGAAAAAGAGACCCTAGATATTTTTAAGAGATCTACATCGGGGAAAACTTTCAGATTTTTCAGAGGAATGGAAAGGGGTTAACCGATACGAGGAACCGTGAAACGTTACAGTGTAATTTAAAATATTAAACTATCGCGATTTCGTGCGAAACTTTTATGGGGACCCTAGGATGTCGAGAAGTTTCTTTTCCCAATATTTTGGGCAATTCCAAAGTCGTTCGCTATTTTTGGCCAAACGGACTTTTAAGCGCTCGGTCCGGACACCGGTTCGAGATTTTTGGGCGAAAATGTTCTAAGACACTGTTTAGCTTGAGAATGCCTTAATTGAGCATTCTAGAATAACAAGAAGCGGGAAATGGGATGAAAATCCGTAAATGAAGGGTATTAGCACTAATGCGGTGCTTGCCTAGGTTAAAAACCTAGCTATTGGGTCGGAGTAACCGACCGCTATAAAACACGGTAAATAACTTATAAAATGAAAGTAAAATAATTTCGTATTATGATGGTTAGTGGCTAACGAGTAAAGTCTTATTTGATTAGGTGACCCTGCTCGCAGCGGTTTGAAGTTTTTAGGCTCGTCGGCTAAAAGCCAGCAATGTAAGGATAGTACGGTTCTCTGTATGCTACGAATTTGCTCCTCGTGGCATACACCTCATTGATGATGTGAAATATGATGAATGTTTTTCTGGTGAATATGAGGTATCGGCGGTTATTGTGCCGGTACCTCTCATATCTTGAAATGTTGTTGTGGTTTTCGACTAGCTTGTTCCCTAGTCTTCTCTGTGGGTGTTATTGATGATTCCAAGTTACTTTGTTGATCCCCGGTCGCGTGTATGATCGGAATTTCTTGTTGAGAGGTTTGTTGATTGAGGACATAAGGTGGACTCTGTTCCCTTAGTCCGTCCAGTTGTTGTAATGTGTGTGCTTCAGCGATATCATGGTTAGGGGACGAACACTCTTCGTGAGTTCCCTTCTTGTGCTTGATGTCTCTTTTATTTGTCTAAGACTGAGATGAACATCCCGGAGTACGGGACATTATGTGAAAGGAGGGCCAGTGAAGCAAAATCACCGGCAAACAGGATGTAGGGCGCGCGGTTCGAGTCAGTCGTGTCGGTTGAGTCCAGTCAATCCGGTCTGTGTCTGCATTGCAGCTAATTTTACTATGACATTGTGATTTTAATGGCTTGTATTTTATTGATGTTTAATTTGGCGATTTGGTGTTCACGTGCATAGTAGTCGGTCAGTCGGTTCTGTCGGTACAATTCATTAAATATGGTGATAATGTTGTTCTGTTGGGCCTTAGAGCCGCTCAGTCTGGCTAAAAGAAAAACATGTTGCTTGATTCATTGAATTGACGTTGTGTCATCCTTTGAAACTCTGGATTATTGATATCGTTGAGATTGATTATCATTTCTCCCAAGGCTGTCACTTCGTTGTCTGCGTTATTCTTCCTATTATCTTTACTGGGCGATTTGCGCTCATTCCTTACCTGAAATATTTCAGGCGGTCAGGGCGAAGTAGGGGAAACTTTGAAGAAAGGGAAAGAGAAGGCGTTTATTCTGTGATTAGAAAAGTAAGACGAGGAGATGCGTATTTTGAGAACTAGACATTTTGTGTAAATACTTCCGCTGTGCTCGTGTTGAGCTTTACGATGAAATATTTGTAAGGATGGCTTTTTGTGAAACCCTTATGTATATTCAAGGATGCTTTTAGAATTGCTCTGTATCATCAGGATTTATAATGCAGTTATGGCTGACAACCCGACTCTGGTGACGTCACTAGGGTTGGGGGTGTCACAAAAGTATTTATTAAAATGCAACCATATATTTATATTAATGTATTAGATTTCATTTTGTAAATTTTTTTTAACTTTTTATGCTACCGGTCGTCGTAACCTTTATCTTTGTCGTTCCCTTGTCCATCTTCATTCTTCCAAATTCTAAATCTCTAAAATTTAAAGTAAGCACTAATATATCAAGATTAATTATTATTTTTTTCCTTTTTTAATTTAAATTATTATATTATGTTAACTTATACGTGACTATTGTCATCATACAATTGATAATCGCACTAATAATACATATATACAATAAGAGTAAAGTTTCTTTCATGCAAGATTAGTAGTTTGTTGTTGACTAACTTTACAAGTTAAATAAATCACTATAAATAGTGAAATCATAATGATTATTAGTCAAATTGAGCAATCTATTTTGCATTTAACGTATTCAATCGTGACGCGAATTCTTTTATGTTAGCTGTTAAATTTTTTTATGACATTTTGGTCCCGTCCGGTTGGACTTCCTAGATCCGCCCTTGTCTCTAATTCTCTCACTTCTTTCCTGACTTGCAATCACTAGACCAAGCAAAAAATAACATGTAATCGTGGGTAAAGATGTCAAAGGGCTAGGCTTGGGCTAGCCCAACTCGGGCCCTTTAGGCATGGCAGGGAAATGGGTCGGGCCTAAGCCGGGCCACCTAAAGGATATCAGGGCACGGTCCAAGTCCAAGCCCATGGCCCAAAATTTAGGGCCAGGCTTGGGCCAGGCCCGGCCTAAATAAAATTTTGTTTTTTAAATTTTTTATTCATTTTTTGTTTTGCGGAAAACTTAAATTTAAGATAAATTTGTTTATAGGCCTTCCTTCTTTTATCTGGGCTTGGGACCAGCTGCTTGTAAACAAGCAAGCGAAGTTACCTTATATATACACACACACACACATACAAAGGATCATTTTTTTAAAAAAATGTGAGAAAAAATATCTATTTTGCTTGTAAATAGCCACATTCTCATGTGCATTGTTTACTTTAAATATATTTAATTTGTTGAAAAATAATCCACGGCAAAAATACAAACTATATTTTGAGAAATAATTTATTCTAAAAACTTGAGAAAAGGAAAAGAAAATTACCTAATTATCTGGAAGATCTTCAAAGCTCCAACTGTTGATCTTCCTATCATCAACTGGTTTATCTTGCTCCTGGTGTTTTGCACTAAGATAATCCTTCCAACATATACAAAACTCGAGTCATTAGGAATTAAGACGACTCCTCCTGTCATCCAACACCCTCCCGGTCGCTAAGAATGCCAACTCTGTAGCAACCATGGAGGCTTGAACCAGTAGTACATGCCGGGCATTTTGGATAAAGTTTTATAATTTTTTACTTTTTGTTTCTAAAAAGTTAACAAATCAATATTCATCTGCTCATCCATTGATAGTGAAGAATAATGATTAGTATTTGTACATAAACCAATTTCATTAAAAGAGGAAAAAGAAGATGAACCTTTAGAACTAGAAGTACCTTCCACTGTTGTTTGTTTTGCCACTAGATGTTCAAGGCCCTTAAGAATTTTTCTATAATATATTTGACCGCTCGACAATATAGCTTGCATGTGCACATCAGCGGAATTTCAATATAAGATCTTCAAATGACTTACTCACTTTCTTTGTAAGCTTGGTTTTGTCGACTGCCGCGTATCACATTCGTTTACATATTTCTACTATCGAGATATCCGCCCAATATTTATTAAACAGGTGGCGACAGCAAAAGCAAGAGGCATTTCTGCCCAATATTTATTAAACTTAATGTCCATCTGTTCTACTATATCCTGAAAGAGTTCTATATATCTCCATTTCGCTAAAATGTTAGCAATTTTAGAATTTATGCTATAGCGATAGGGGAATGAGATAGTACATACTAGATAATTTAATGGTAGACGTGTAAAATACTTCCAAAAATTCAACTAGCTGTGCAACCATCTGCCGTTCGTCGTGACTTGGCAAGCCTTATGGGAACATGGTTAGTAGGCAGTGAACATACACTTCTTTGTATACCATAACATATAAAAACATTTGACATGTGGAGTTCCACCTATGCACGATATCTATAAGTGGTCTCCTACGAGGCAAACTATATTGAACGTACAAAACTTTAAATTATTGTATCCTCAGACCCAAGCAATTAAGATATGCAGCCATACCCCTCATTTTGTGAAGAATATCTCCTGCAACACCTAAATCATCTTGAACAGTTAAATTAATTATATGGCAAACACATAGAACATGAAATAATTTACCATCAAGTATAGGTCTAAGGTTCGTCTTTAAGACTTCAGCAGTAGCTATAGTGTTAGAAGCATTATCAAAACTGATACTCATAATTTTGTGTTACATATTTAGACTATAATATTAGCAACATTAACTGCATCATTCGAATAGAGAAATAGTTTAAAAGCTATGATTTCTTGTTCATAAGCCAATTAATTAGAATCAATCCAATAGACTGTCACACAAGCATAATTAACAAGAGTAAAAGGAGATTTGCAAAAATCAGAAGTAAAACTAACTCTACTATCACATTTGTCAAAATAATAAATTAAATATCCTTTAGCAGCATTATACTATCCAAGTGCATCAGACCTAGATGTGTTTCTATGAACCTTTTTATACAAAGGTTGCACATCAGTTTTGATGTATCTAGAGTACTTATTGTTAGCCCTAGGGTTGGATAAGGCTTACATCTTGTTTTGATGATAACTACACATTGATTATGTTCTAATGTGTGCTTTGAGTGTATTCTTAGTAGGTATATACATGCACACTCATGAAGACACATTTGAGAAGTTGGATAGATGGATTAAAGACAAAGAAGCTTAAAGCTATGGTGACATGCTATGGAAGCTTCATCAAGTCCAATGTCAAAGAGCAAGAAAGAATGCATAGGCTAAGTTATTATTGATTGATCTTTACAATTATGTAACTGGTCTTGGTTTGATTCTTGGGTTGATTACTATGACCTAAAAAGACCTTAGGACACGTTGTGCATTGCATGTGAGGTCATAACCTTTCACACAAGTGTGGTTCTTAAAAATGAGTGAACTTTGGAGCTCACTCAGATTTTCTCAAAAACTATTTTGGTGCTAATCTTTTCATATCTCAATAAAACTTTTCATTAGCTTTCCAACGCAAAAAATGGCACCTCAATCCGATTTTTCTAGATAAAGTTATGCCAAAAATAGCAAATGGGGTTCTGTGAGGTAGCCGATAGGCAGTAGGGTATTACAGTCGACTGTATTTGAATCTAGTCGACTGTATTTGAATTCAGTGGACTGCATTGGTCAAAACTCAGTTCCAACGGCTAGTTTAGAGGGAATACAGTCGACTGCATTGGGAATACAGTCGACTGCAATGGCAGTTTTGTTCACGTTATGCCTATAACAGCTACATTTGATCTTTTCTCTATATAAATGTTTTGGGGCTTCATCAAACACCATGGAAACCAAATTCTAAGCCTCCATTCATTAGAGAAACATCAAGGCTCATAGATTAAACTTATCTCTCTTCATTTTCATGATTTTACATCATTAAAGAGAGCATCTTTGTGAGCAATTCTTTGATTGAGAGTGAGCATCCTTCAAGTCATCAATTCTCTCATCTCTCTATTGCTTCATTTGTACTCATTTCCTTTTAAGAGGGTTTCTTTGTACACATTTGATCTTTGTAAAAGGATTGTGATCAAGGCTTGGGTTTGTCAAGTCTTGGGTGAGCTTTGTGGATTCAAGGCTTGTGCTTGGTGTGGGGATATCACCAACTGTTGTAAGGGTTTTGATCTTGACCCTGAAGAAGATTGTTGCTAGTGGATTCTAGTGCTCTTGCAAGAGACTTCCTTGAAGAGGTGGATGTAGGCTTGATGATAGTTCAAGTCGAACCATTTAAATCTCCTTGTCAAGTATCTCAAACTCAATCTCTTTACTTATTGATTTTTAATTGTTTGAGATTGTTTAGTTAACATCTTTATTGAAGTATTACTTGGTTTGATTGAGATTCGTGAGAGTGCTTAGTTTAATTTTCCCATTAATTTATCAAAAACCCTATTCACCCCCCTCTAGGGTTGTTTTATTGGTTTCACTTATCATTATCAGCAAAATTAAAAGTGTGTTCATCGTGAACAATAAATTCAGTAAGTCCGTCTATTTGGTCTCGCTGATTATAAATAAATAACTGCATTTGGATAGAATTGACATGGCCTTGATTAGGTGCACATGTCGGGTAATGCCTATTAAGATCTCCATTACCACTATGACACGAAAATAATTTTTCACAACACTTACATTTGACTTTTCGAAGGTCATCAACTGTAATATCGTCAAAATGATTCCAGCTCTGAGTTTTCTTTGTTTTCCTCTTTTGGACTTCTAGTCGACTAGAAGCAGGATTGCTTGGTCCTTCATCATGGTGACCAATCATCAGGATAAAATTATGGCTTGGAGTATTAGTGTCCCCATTAGCATGTCGCATGCGTGTATGCGTAGTGAGATTATGTGATATATCTCATGCATATATTTATGTTTCTTGCACTTAGCTTTGCTAGTTTGGATCTCTGGGCATGTATAGCTCTTCTGCATAATTGAGCTTAAAATGTGGAAGGAGAAAAAAAAAATTTGCAAAGTATTGCGAAGTTTAGTAATTGAAATTATACTTTGGTAAAGATGTTAAATCATAATAACCGAAATCTTTGACTTCTGATTATCTTGGCTATTTTGATAATTATTGTTATGGTATCTATTTCAAATGGTATCTAAGTTTTGATTTTTTGAATACGAGGTGCGTTGAATTTTGGTACTTTAAATCCTGGATACCCAATTATTTATCATATGATTGCAAATTCGAAACTATATTTGCACATGGATTTTATCTAACTTTTGCAAAGCTTGAGAATTGAAAATTCTTGAAACTTATCAGAGGATTTTTGTGAAGTTACTATTGATGTGAGATTATGTTATGCAAAGCATGACGCATGTTGAGGAAAATGTGGCTCCTAGTGGGTGAAAGACTACTGGTCACAATATGTTGAAGACTAGTTCCTAGTACTGAGACTACTGACTAGCTAGTATCATATTTGATGCTAAGCAAAGTGGATGTTACCATTGAAATGTGATTTACTTGATGAGATTCATAATGTTGCTTCCATGTGCACTATTGGGCCCTTGAAATTCTGCAGACTTGTGATACTTCATCGATGAAGAGAAAATAAATTATAGAGGCTTTATAAAAGTTGCGCAACTTGCCTCGGGACTAGCATAGAGGCTAGATCCTTTTTCACCTGAGGCGGATGGGGTGAGCCCACAGGGAGTCACCAGCGGGAGTAACCCATCCTTTGTGATTGGAGATCCCATGAAGAAGGTTCAATGGATAGAAACAACCCGTACAACGTGACTCGTGATAAAAGTAACACCATTTTGTTAATAGGAAAGTGTCTCCTCCCCATCCGTACGGTGCTCGTGCTACTTAGTGTGACGTCCAGGAAGGGAATTTCCTTGAATGAGCCTGAGGCGAATATTTTCACAAGGTACATGTCACACGTACCCTTGGAGGACTCACCTAAGTGAGAGTGGTCGTGAGGCCGCGACTGTGGGAACTATGGGCCATTCCCTAAAGACTCTCATGAGAATCAAGATAAGAGCGCATGGACATTAATAGCGCTAACCCGCGAACTAAGTCCCATATCAGTATTGTGTGTGTGAGCACTGAAGTTTGGCCAAGGGACCTAATTCAAGGCGTAGTCCATTACGGCTCTCTCAAATGGAAGTTGTCAACACTAAGTGTTGGTTCAAGCCCGGAAGGCACCAACACCTATTACACAGTACAAGTTGCCCATCTTATTTATGTATATTTTATTACTTTATGAGTTTATAAACCATGGCTTTATTTTACGAAAGAGAAAAATATTCAATAAATTAAATAAAAAAAGAGAGAGAGAGAGGAGGTTTATGATTTTATCATGATGTTCATTGATATGGTTTTAAATGCTTTAAATTTTTTGGAATTGTGAGACTTTATAAACATTTCATTAGTTACTTTTTAAGTGTTTTAAATTATCATTTTATTTTATCAAAATAGTGGGGGATTGTTGGAATACTTTTAATAAAATAAAATGTACATTATAGCATTGTTATTATATTGCAATTTATGGCTCTATGTATTTACTTACATGTAAATTATGACATTAGTTACAAATGCCATCATGAATATTATTAACTCAAATGTGTTTATGGTGTATATAATATACTTTATTATTTGGCATTATTGAGAATGGTTATAATTATTCCATGAGTTATACAAAGGCTTTTAATCTTACTTATGTAGCCAATAAATGGATTTTGATTGGCCAAGTATATAAGGCCATGGGATGTGACATAGAAGACAAGAAGCTACTATGCTTCCATACTTAGTGTTTTATACTTTACTATCACAATGTTTTTCCTCTATAGCTATTTTCATATTTTATACTTGGGCAACGTGATCGTGGACTGGTTCATACCGTCTTCCTGTGGACATGCACATGGAGGAGACATAGCTGCGTCAATGGGTTTTATCTTGGAGACATTATCTGCCGTCAACACATGCACGTAGGGAGGCGATAACGTCTTTAGGACAGTGACTCTGTCACGACTCTCACGAACGAGCTATTTTATATCCTTTTACTGCTTTAGATTACATAATTTTATCAAGAGTTCATATAGAATTACTTTCAATTATTTTGCTACGTTTAATATCTTGGTATTGCTAATATTTTGTTGTAGAAAATACAAATCAAAGCCTAAATCTTTCAATAGACGTCCTTGACTAAAGTGCTGGGTATCGATCTTGTGAAGGTGTATATTCAAATTTTGGAATGTTTTTATTAAACTGAATAATATTTTGTGTATCTATACCCAATAGTGGTGGATCTTGAAATTTTGGTACTTGTTGTGGCGCTGATTTTTTTTGCCTACGTGATTAAATAATCTTGACATATTTGACTCTAAAACTATTTGAGAAGAATGGAAAATAAAACTAGTAAGAGTAATTAAATGAAAAGGGACAAAATTACAAAATAATTAAATAATACTTATAATTGAAAATTAGATAAGGTTAATATTTAGTAACAAATAAGAATGGCATGAAAGCTTGTAGAATTTAGACATGAGAGAGTCAGAATATTAGTACGAAAAATGTGAAGAAGAGGGGTGAATTTATAGATTTTTTAAAGTTCATAGAAGAGAAAAATACCCCTAAAAACTAGTTGTTTATAGTTTTGAGGAGGATAAAAAAGTAAAAGTGTTTAAAAGAGTTATTGGAGCCTTATTGGATGACTAGCCGTTATGTAGTTGTTGGGAGGGGTAAAAGTGGGATTTTTTAAACTTATAGTCGTTGAAGGGAATCTGACCTTTCTTGAGTTTTTGGGATAGGTCAGATCTGGGCCAAACCCGGGCTTTTTGAACCGCGGGCTTTTAATGGCCGTGTCATTTTTCGTGGGCTAACTCGGGCATTTTTAAGTCCGAGCTGTCGGGCCTGCTTTTTTATAGAATAATTCAGCCTGGCCCAGGCCCTTAGCCTTATGGAACAGGGCTGTTATCGTTCACCAAGAGGGGCGGAGTTGGCCCAAGCCATTTTAGGGCTGGGTCAAGCTGGCCCGGGGACGACTTGGCCCGTTTGACACCTCTACCCGCGGGTAGACACGACTTGTCAAAAAAAATAAAAGGGTACGGGCATAGGTAATTGTAACACCCCGACACTAAATCATGTCTAGCCGATTAGTTCATTAAGCGATGATTTTCATACGCAACATTTAGCGATTAGCGTGATCGAAATTTTATCGGCAACCTTTAGCGACAAAAGGTTGTTGAAACCCTAAGTTATAAATTAAGATAGCAAATATAAGTGATATTGATGGATGTATTAGTGACAATTAGCGTAAACGTTATTTTAAGAGTTTTTTAGTGACAAATTTCAGAAACCATAAGTTATAGGTTTTATTGATTAAGGTCTTCAACGATGATTAGCGTTAATGATATATTCTTTTGTAACAATTAGTGACAATTTTGTACTTTATCGTTAGCATTGATACTATATTAGTTACGGTTAACGTAGCGGGATTACGTAAATACCCATTAAAGTTTTCTATTGCATTTTTTTTATCATAACTAGTTAATTTAAGTTTGGGTACATTTTTAAATAACTAACGAAACTTGAAGGGGGCTTTGGGTAAATTTATTTTAGGGTTTTTATATATAAACATAGAGATGTTGAGGTAGTCGTCCTGTCTGATACGTCTTGAGAGAGATAGAAGAGGAATGATCGAGGAGAGGTTTTCCGGCAAATTTTTCGGTAAGGTTTCTAGCGTTTCTCCCTAGTTTTTTATTTTCCTTTTTTCAATGATTATAGGATCAAGAGAGGGATGTCGTGAGTGCAACAAAGTGTTAGGCAGGTCACAGCCATGCTGGCTGTGACTGTGAACCGTGTGGATGTGTTTAAGGGACGAAAGGTGGCCGTGTGTTGAAGGCTGCCGTGAGGTACTTGTATGTGAAGTGGGTATGTTTGCAGTATGACTTTATGTGTACGAGTATGGGTGTGAGTAATGTTGATTTTTGTGATTGATATAAAAATGTTTTAAATTGCCCATGAAACCCAAATTTGAGCCATTTAGCGATCGTTTGAAATTCTGATTCACACTTATCTGTTTATTGACTCAATCATCGTAAAATATTTTCAATTCTATTTATTGCTTCTCAATGTTGACATGAGTTAATAACCTGAGAGTTATAAGGATGGTTTGTATTGTTGGAGTTATAAGGATGGTCTGTTGGTTGGGTTAAACTAGTACCTAGATGGACTAGTCAGTGTACATATGCATATGTAAATCGTATCGAGCACTGTCGGGGTGGCTTTGCTATATTGTACTGCTCATGTTCAAATTTCCTATTTCGTTTTATTATACCTGAAGCGTTTTTTAATAACTACTAATTTAAGGGATTGAGATGATACTCGTCCCTATGTTTATATCGAATTGTAGTGATTTCATCAAAAACAAAATCATTTGAAAATTTGTTATTGGAATTGAATGTAAAACCGTTCATATTGTTCGTCTATATTGAAATGTTGTGTTTTATTGAAAATACTCTTAAAAAGCTTCATTTGACTCTGTATGAAAAACTTGTCTGAATCATTTTGTTGTTTTAATCTTTGATCGACCTTACTGGGCTCTCGAAAGCTCACTCTCCTTTGACTTTCTTTCTGCAGATGATAGCCAGCATTAGGTTGAGGTTGCCTGCATGGATTAGAGTTGAGCAGAAGGAAGTGAATTTAAATTTGTTAGTATTGATCATTAAGACCCCTGCGCGGGTAAACTTCTATAGCTTGTTGGTTAGATTTAAATTGATTTGAGGAATTGTAATGATTAGATGCTCTGACATAGGTTTTCATAGTTAGTTATTTGAAATCGAGGTTTTTATGTCCTTAAGTAGTGATTGTTTTAACGTTCTAGGAGTTCGAGGTGATAACGCTTCGGAAAAGTCCGGCTGTTAAAGCTTCGAAATTTTGGGGTGTTACAGTAATGAAGACCCGTTCCTTTTTTACTCGTAGGCGGACGGACCCGTAAATCCCGATTCTGTTTGGGTCAGGTACGAGTTACCCAGGGTACTTTTGTAGAGATAAGGGTATAAGGGTTTTGAAGAGTCATTAACATTCAGTCACTCTTTCTGCCCCCCCCCCCCACATATCTCTCTCTCTCTCTCTCCCTCTCTCTCTCTCTCATATTGACCTTCAACTCGACACCATCCACACGACGGTTAGTCACCACTCACCACCTTCACCCTCCATACTCCGACGCACTCCACACTTTGTTGCCTTCCCTTTCGACCGTCAACCGCACTCCACATTCCGCTGCCTTCCCTTCGCCACCCGTTTCTCCCCTTAGTCCATTGATCGACCACTTCCATCATCATCGCAGACCAGCGCTATTGCATTACTGCCATCATCCCCTACCGCAGTCATCGCAGGCCACTTCCACCATCACTTTTATCCATTTTGGATTCGTGTTAGTTTAGTTTAATGGCTTGTGCTATTATTGGCTTTTGCTATGATACTCATACTTGTTTGTATAAATTATTTTTTTTATTCAATTATAACTTGTAATTTGAAGTTTGTTGCATTAATTGTTATGTTTTACTTGTAATTCGTGATTCTTAAGGGTTAAAAACTTAAATTTTCATTTATCTATGTTAAAAATAAATGGTGACAATAATATGTTGGTAGAAAAAGAAAGAGAATAAAAAATTTAGAAAATTGTGAATTGTTATATTAATAAATTAATTAATTAAAACTAGTTTTTCTTTTAAAAAATTAAATTTACTCAGAATGTTCGAGTAGGATTCGGGTGTAAGAAATTACTATCCAGAATTATCCCGATAAATTATTACCTGAACATGTATTAGCCGTACCTATCTGGGCATTAATCATACCCGACGGGTTGACCCGTTTGCATGGTAGCCATCACACATCAAATCCCCAACCTTCCTATCGTCGCCTTTACCACCTCCTGTAGCCATCACCATTACCACCTCTGCCAGCCACCGTTATCACCGGCTCCCCCTTCCACAGATAACTAGCCACATCAATCCCAAAAACATCTAGCACCCAATCTCATTCCCCCCCCCCCCTCCCCCAACCAAACCCAACCCCTGGCGCTGATATGTCGCTCCAATTGTAGCCTCGTCTTTTACCAACTCGTTTAAGATTTTGAGAAGGTTTGCAACTATATGGATTTTAGGTTTAGTTTTAAGCTCATTTTTGTTGAATATTTGATTCAATTGGTTTTTTTTGTTTTGTTATAAGAGGTCCTAAGATTGTTTACTTTGTGGTTTTCAATTGTCAAAATCTTATTATATGAGGTCCTAAGATCGTTTATTTTGTGTTTTTAAATTGTGAAAATCTCCAAGCTAATTGGGATGGTTTTTCAAATAAATCATGATTGTGGGTGCGAGAGATAGGCGACCAGTCCAAGTTGTGGGTGCGGCGGTGTGATGGCTGGTGCAGGTTCGTGCTTACGATCATGATTGTGGGATTGGGGTTGGTCGTGATTGTTTGATTAGGGTGCTGGTGTGATGGATGGTGCAAGTTTGTAGGTGCAGTGGTGATTGTGGTATTGGGGTAGTGGTGCTCTAGTTTGTGTAGGTTGTGGGTGGGTGGTACGATGATTGTTGATTGGGGTGGTGCTCTAACAATTGTACATGTCATGAGTTGGTGGTGGTGCGGTGCAGTGGCTTGTGCAATTTTGTGGCTACGGATCGGGATTTGGGTGGTGATGCGGTGGCTGGTGCAGGTCATGGATCGGTGGTTGATTTGAGCAGTATTTTATTTGGTTAGTGGAGAGGGAAGCGAAGAAAGAAGTGAACCAAAGCCCATATGGGTATGATAAGAGAAGAGGAAAGTGACGTAGACCTTATGTGAAAATAATAAGGGCAATAAGTAACCACCTTGTCTCGGACAATTTAAAGAATACATAGGCAATACTATGTCGCTAAAAAAGCTTGCAACTCATGGCTACAAAATAGTGGGCAATCATATTTAATATATTTACGAAAATGTCACTATCTCATAACATTAATTCTATAAGGTTTCATTTTGTTATGTTTTTCATTCTTTGTGCCACTGACCGTCATAGTCTTTGGCTTTCTCATTCCCTTGATTTGTCATCATTGTTCCAAATTCTAAATTCCAAATCTCTAGATACAAAGAAACACAAGGTTAGTTTTTTTTTTTATAGTTTAAATTCTTATATTATGTTAACTTATACGTGACTATTAATAATACATTGAGACTATAATAGTTAAGCTTCCTTAGTGCAAGATTAGTAATTTATTATTCACTAACCTTACCAAGTTAAATAAATCACTATCAATTATAAATTTAAATGATTAGCTATCAAATTGAGTGACGCTAACTATAACATGCTTCTTTTTTATAAATGGGAAAGTCAAAGTCATGCACAATTGATTCTTTCTTTCAAATAAAAAAATATTAATAGTAGTAACGCTGATGAATGACTTCCTCCAATAGAGAATGTTCATGATTGTAAAATTGTCGCATTGATTCCTACTCCTACAATTCCGAGTCCAAAAGTTTGCCCTTAAAATTTCCAAGACTTGAAAATGAATGCTAGAAATTAGTTTGAGCATGATCTAGGGTTGCAACCACAAATATGTGAGTACTGCGATGAAATTCGACGAAGATATATGAATGTCTGTTCATATCAATGCATACTTTCTTCATATCCAAAATCTTCGGACTAGTAAGTCATCCTCGTCACTTTCAATTTCCGTGGTTTGAATTATTTGAATCATGGTTAAAGTATTCTCCTAGAAAGGATGCATCCTTTTGTTTGCCTTGCTTTCTCATGAATAAGCCAGGGGCAAATTCTAGACAAAGTGCATTCATTATTGACGGATTTAAAAGTTGGAGAAAAGTTAGGAAAGGAAAAGATTGTATTTTTCTGAATCATGTATGAAGTTATACCAATTCATGCCATTGAAGTGCTCAAAAAGCTTGTGAAGATTTAATGAATTAACCTCAACATATACAACAACAATTTGATAAATGCACTTCTCAGCAAATAGAAGCCAATAGATTGCAACTAAGGGCATCAATTGATGTCGTTCTCTATCTCACATTGCATGGATATGCACTTAGAGATCATGGTGAAAGCATAAATTTGAATAATCGTGGAAACTTTATCGAATTGGTGAAGAGATTTTCTAGGTATAATGTGAATGTTGCGAGGTTGTTTTAGATAAAACCCATCTCGATGCCTCATACACATCTCCAAAAATCCAAATACAAATCTCACATATGGTATCGAAGAAGTGAGACGAGCAATTTCTAAAAAAGTTGGTGATGCAAAGTTTTATATAGTTGCTGATGAAGCTTACAACGAGTAAAAAAAACAGATGGCAATTATCTTGAGATTTGTGGATAGTGGTGGCCTTCTTCAGAAGTGTTTTTTTTTTTTTTTTTGTTGCTATTATTCATGTTTCTGACGCCAAGGCCTTAGCATTAAAGAATGAATTATTTTCACTTCTTTCTCGTGAAGGTATTAACATGGTATAATATTAGAGGCCAAGGATATGATGGGGCAAGCCATATGCGAGGTAAATTTATTGATTTAAATGCTTTAGTATCTAAAGAATGTTCATATGCTTACCATGTCCATTGCTTTGCACATCTTTTGCAACTGGCATTAGTTGCAGTGTCTAAAAATATTGATCACATTCAAGACTTCATTGATAAATTAACTCTTATAGTCAACTTAGTTGGTGCTTCTTGTAAGCATGTTGATGAGTTAAAAGCTGCTCAATCTAGCGAAATTACAAATTGATTGCTATTAATGAGCTTGAGATTGGTTCTAAGCTTAACCGAATTGGCACTTTACAAAGAGCTGGTGATACTCGTTGGAGTTCTCACTTGAGAGCTATTTCAAGCTTGATGAAAATGTTCAATGCAACTAGTGTGGTTTTAAGTACTATTGGTGATGTGGGGGATACTTGTAAACAATATTTGTAGGCAAATGCGGTGTATGAAAGTATGAATTCTTTTGAGTTTGTGTCTGTTGATCTTGTATCTTATGCAAGCGATTTTTGAAATTACTGAAGTTCTTTGTCAAGCCTTACAAGTCACAAGACATTCTTAATGCCACGCACCTTTTTTTATCTACCAAAGCACTTTCTCAAAAGTTGAGGAATGATAAATAAGAAGAGTTGCTCATCAATGTGAAAACATTTTGTGAGAGTCATGGCGTAAATGTCCCAAATATGAGTGCTAGTTTTGTTGGAAGAAAGGGTAAAGTTCGTCATCAACATGATGCAGTTACAATTGAGCAAATTTATTGAGTGAATATATTTATTGCTGCAATTGATCAATTGAAGGAGCTAAAATATAGATTTAACAACAATTTAGTAGAGCTATTTACTCTCAATTCTGCTTTGGATCCTAGAGAAATGCATCAAAACTTAAGAACCGATGATCTTTGCATGTTTGTTGACAAGTATTATCCTGAACACTTCATCGAGCAAGAAAAAGTACACTTGAAGATTAAGTTGCAACATTATAAGCTTGATGTTGCTCAACATCTCAAATTTCGTCATTTGTCAATTATGGCTGAGCTTTCTCCATGGCTTGTTAAGACCAAGAAATCAATGATCTATCAATTTCTTAGCATGTTGGTCAAGCTAGTGTTTACCCTTCTTGTATCTATTACAACCACTAGACGAGCATTTTCGGCTTGTGTTGAAGATGGTCAAAACTCAATCCCGAAATAAGATGGATGATGATTTTCTCACGGATTCTTTATTGTATAGATTAAGAAAGATATTGTGAAGACATTTACTATAGACTTCATCTTTGATTGCTTTCATGACTATAAAGAACATCGATATTCGTTTTGACCATCGATTCATAAATATTCAAAAAGTTACTTTTCTTATGTTTTCTTGTCTTATGAAACCTTGATGAACTACATCTAGATTTAGTGTTTTTTTTATTTTTCATGTTTTATGTGAACTTGAACCTTCTCTATTTTTTTATGTTGGGTATCAATTTTTTTATGACTTCCACCTTCACATGAAAGACTTCATGGGTTCATCCCTGAGGTATGCCATGGGGACAACAAGATAATGTAGCCCACACATAAATATGTGGTATTGACTTTGCAAGATTTTACCTTGTAGATCTTCTCAGGGTTCGGGCACACAATGATATCTCCAATAATGGTTTTCACTCTTTTCAATGCGTCACTCTCTTTAAACACAATTTTGATGGAGCTGTGTATTCCATTGGAAATAGGGCTATGTTCTAATTATTGTGCATGATCATCTAAGAGGTCATGGCAGCGCTTTGTCGGAGGTGGTGGTGGCATCAATGATACTGATTCGATGGAGGCTTTGGGAGTTACGGCTGCAATCTCCACTGGATGTGGGGGTAGACTGTAATGGTATCTTTGACAGTGTTTTGGATTTTGGCATGGGTGTACCTTGATGTACTTATGGGGTGGGGGTGGGGGGGGAAGTAAGGTCTCTACTTGAGGGTTTTTTTTGTATCTGTGTTTATTGGGGGGAAATGGGAGGAGGGGGAAAAGGTGGGGTTGGGGCCCTCGGGACAGGGGGAGGGGGTGGAGAGAGGTATTCGAGGTTTCTGCTCCACGATTTTTTATTGGGAGGTGGGGATGTATCTTGGATCATCCCGTAGTATGTGTAAGTTGCTCGTTTCCCAGTCTAACGGCAATGTATCATTGATGTTGGAAATGCTGGTGGAAAAGAGGGGACCATGCAGTGTTGATAGCCCCCTGCCTCTCGTCTTTGAGCCGTGCTTTCGTTGGTGATCGAGTACACCTTTGTTTGGTGCAGTTCCAATTGTCCTCCTCATTATAATATTGTGTTTTATCTTTATGTATTTTTTGGCCTTGGCATGTTATTTAAAGTTAGCTGAAGCGTAGGATATGTTTTGCTTTGGTTTAATTGTAATGTGTATAGTGTCTTGTATACATAGAGTCATGAGAATGTCGTGACCTTTATCTGTCGTTGGAAAAACTCTTGTAATCGCTTCACACAACACTTTATCTATGATATTTCATTTTTATGAAAAAATGTGTGGATGAGTGTAAATCATTTTTTGGACACAAACACCCTTCAAACTGTTTCTAATGCCATAAGTATCCTTAGTTCCTTACTTTAATGAGTTATTGGTATGGCCTTGGAATGATTTTTCATCTCTTACCGCTAAATTCATGGTTTTTCTCGCCAAGGTTCATTGCCAAATGTTAGATGCATGGTCCTTTTTCCAAAGCATATGTTTATATCTTTGTTATTCATATCTCTATCTATGTCTCTACCAATACTATTTATAAAACTGAGAGTTAGTCTAAAACATTCACCGAACTTAAACACTCATAAGTATTTACGTAATGTTCCTGAAGTCCCTTTTATTCTTGATTTATATGGAAACGTAAGTACATAACAATAGCATTATTACAATACAATTATTGGCAATATAAGGGCAACGAGTGGTTTTTTTTTTCTTTGTTCAATGTACGGTTACTTCTTGTAACCCTTACATCCCTCTGACCACAATACCATCGGTACTTTTGATTTTAGTGTCAAAAGACAAATATTTATTTTTAAGCCTTTTGGCTTCCCCTCTCTACTAATTTCTTGCCTCATTTAGTCGTTCATTTTCTGATTCCCTTACGAGCTTAATTTTTTTTTAAAAGAGGATGAAGATCAAGTTCATGCTATCTATAAGTAAACCATATGCATGCATGCATACAAAATACTAACAAGACATCAATTGCATAGTGATGGGAGTCGCTATATAAATGAAACTTGCTATCGCATAACTTGGTTATGTCTTTATAATGTTAATCTATGTCATACTTTTACTGTACATAGAAAAGCACAACCATATATGTAAAAACGTGCACTCATATTATTAATGCTCATCAACTAAAGTGAAAATAAAATCAAGAAGAAAAAGACGGTCAAATGCACAAGGTGAGGTTACCAAACCCTATGAAAATTTTGCTCATTTAGCGATAGATGATTCCTAAAGCTTACTTATGAAATAGTTCTTAAGAAATGTGGCAATGGTGGTATAGTTTTTTTTTGGTCTATATTGCTGAATCCACATAAGTTTCAACTTAGGGTGAATTACACTAAACCCTCTGAGGTTTACACCCGAGTCTCACAAAGGACCCTAAGGTTTCAATTTCAACAACTAACACCTCAACTTTGCATTTTCGATCCAATTGGAACCAAAATTGATTTTCCGTTACAAAAGTTGTGGATGGCCGTCGCCCATGAGGGGCATTTTCGGTAACCAACAAAAAGAAAGCATTTGGAGGGAAAATATGGTTGTTCTCGCCACTCTCTCTTCTGCACACACACACACACTGAAACACATATCCAACCACACACGGTGGTGCCCCTCTCCCCTCTAATCATGCACCCCCCAGCATCTTCCATAATCACAAAGTGCACATACACACACTACACACATAGAGGCATACACAGTCATGCGCACAACCCATTCACACACAGAGTCATGCGCACATAATCTGGTGGCACGGGTCACCAGTGAAGTGCCGTGACAACGCCTCCAGCTTTTTGCTCTTGCTGATACAAGAACTGTTGCCCCTGTGTATGCTGAGAGAGCGGCAAAGAACCTTGTTGCCCCTGCTGAGGCATGGGCTACTGATATGGCATGTACTGCATCTGTTGATGTGGAAATTGATAGCCCTGTGGTGGTCCCATTTGCGCACCTTGATACATTTTGTGATTGCTGCCCCAGCTGCTGAGGCACCTGCTGCAATGCTTGTTGTGGAATTTGTTTGCCTTGTGCTGCCGTTTGTTGTTCTGCCAGCGAGAACATATGATGGCTGGGTTGCTGTACTGCTTCCTGACTAAGCTGCCCCTGGTGTTGCATGTCTGGTCCTGCTTGTGATCCCTGCTGCTGCCCAGTGTTTGCTAGTTGCGAGGTATGCTGCTGAGCAACCTGCGGCATTTGTTGTGCATGCTGCTGTGTGTTTATATATATGTGCATAAGTGTGTAAACTGTGTTCAAAAAGAAGGGGAAAAAAACCCACTGCCGTGAGGTAGTGGGTGTGGGAGGGATAGTTCTTGTACAAGTGGGTGTGTGCGTGTGTTTATATATGTGTTGTGTGTGTATCACTGTGTTGTGAGACTGTACATTTGTGTGTATGTGTGTGTGCGTGTGTGTGAGTGAAATGTGTAGTGGTGTGTTGTGTGTAGAGATGAAGAATGAGTGAAGTGGGTTCATGGAAGAAAAGGGTAGAAGATGGAGAGAGGGAGAGACCACCAAATATTGGTTACCCAAAATGCCCCTCAAGATGAACGGCCATCCACAACTCTTGTAACGGAAAATCGATTTTGGGTCCAATTGGATTGAAAATGCAAAATTGGTGTGTTAGTTGTTGAAATTGGAACCTTAGGGTCCCTTGTGAGACACGGGTGTAAACCTCAGGGAGTTTAGTGTAATTCACCCTTTAACTTTGATGCCAAGAAAAGTGGGTTCGTACCTACGTGCAGGTGCCACAAAGGCTGCAGTCCGCGTCAGATGCCAAGTATGTTGATGTAGGACACATCAAGGGTGGAACAAGGGCAGAGACCAAGGGCTTCCCAGACAGAGCTCGAGGATGGCAGTGCCGCGAGGGCGATGGCGCGAGATGAATACACGATGACAGTCACAGTCCAATGCTTAGGTCCAGAGTCAGGGTACTGTATGTTTCTCTCTCTAGAATTCTAGAGTGAGAAAGTGAAATATGTTCTGAAAATGTCCAACCTTAATCTGTTCTGTCCAAATGAATTCTCAAGACCTCTATTTATAGAGATTGAGATGATGATGTCATTAACCAACACATGGTGCTCCCTGGGAGTGACACGTCACCGGGGGGTCCACGGATGCCGGTGCTCCACGGACTGTCGGATCGCATATTCACCCGGCCTGCTCCGCACAGCGTCGCTCCGTCTGTCAGGAAAGACTGGCTCCCACCGCGTCAGTGTGACCAGAGAACCCCCTTGATCTAGACTACAATCCAAGCCCTTGCGGAGTCCCACAGGCATGGCAGCGGTGGGGAAGACCCGACGCCCAACTGCCTGGTGAACTAGGCGTGATGCCCTCCGAAGACCTGCTCCCGTCTCAGAATGACCCGGGGGTCATAGTCCCTAGGGGTGCCGACGCAAGCCCCCAGTACCGGAGCACGTAGGCCAGTCACGTAGGCACCCTGACGGAGATAGTGTCCCGGATGAGTCGCCTAATCCGCAGGCCAAGGTAGCATCCCGGAGGAGCCGTCTACCTGGCCGGCCAAGGTAGCATCCCGGAGAAACCGTCTACCTGGCAGAAGGGGCGTCTTCGTGCCAGAGCACTTAGCGCTCTCTGGCAAAGATAGTGTCCCGGAGGAGTCGCCGATCCCTGCGGGTGAGTCCTTATGCCGGAGCACTAGGAGCGAGTCAAGGTAGCAACCCGGAGGAGCCGTCTACCCGACTGGCCGATGTAGCATCCCGGAGGAGTCGTCTACCTGGCGGAAGGGGAGTTGAAGAGCTCCCTGGCAAAGATAGTGTCCCGGATGAGTCGCCTATCCCCGTGGGTGAGTCCTTGTGCCAGAGCACTTGGAGCGAGTCAAGGTAGCATCCCGAGGGAGCCGTCTACCTGACTAGCCGAGGTAGCATCCCGGAGGAGCCGTTTACCTGGCGGAAGGGGAGTTGAAGAGCTCTCTTGCAGAGATAGTGTCCCGGAGGAGTCGTCTATCCCCGCGGGTGAGTCCTTGTGGCGGAGCACTTGGAGCGAGTCAAGGTAGCATCCCGGAGGAGCCGTCTACCCGACTGGCCGAGGTAGCGTCCCGGAGGAGCCGTCTACCTGGCGGAAGGGGAGTTGAAGAGCTCCCTAGCAGAGATAGTGTCCCGGAGGAGTCGCATATCCCCGCGGGTGAGTCCTTGTGCCAGAGCACTTGGAGCGAGTCAAGATAGCATCCCGGAGGAGCCGTCTACCCGACTGGCCGAGGTAGCATCCCGGAGGAGCCGTCTACCCGACTGGCCGAGGTAGCATCCCGGAGGAGCCGTCTACCTGGCGGAAGGGGAGTTGAAGAGCTCCCTGGCAGAGATAGTGTCCCGGAGGAGTCGCCTATCCCCGCGGGTGAGTCCTTGTGCCGGAGCACTTAGAGTGAGTCAAGGTAGCATCCCGGAGGAGCCGTCTACCTGGCGGAAGGGGAGTTGAAGAGCTCCCTGGCAGAGATAATGTCCCGGAGGAGTCGCCTATCCCCGCGGGTGAGTCCCTGTGATGGAGCACTTGGAGCGAGTCAAGGTAGCATCCCGGAGGAGCCGTCTACCCGACTGGCCGAGATAGCATCCCGGAGGAGCCGACTACCTTGCGGAAGGGGAGTTGAAGAGCTCCCTGGCAGAGATAGTGTCCCGGAGGAGTCGCCTATCCCCGCGGGTGAGTTCCTGTGCTGGAGCACTTGGAGCGAGTCAAGGTAGCATCCCGAAGGAGCCGTCTACCCGACTGGCCGAGGTAGCATCCCGGAGGAGCCGTCTACCTTGCGGAAGGGGAGTTGAAGAGCTCCCTGGCAGAGATAGTGTCCCGGAGGAGTCGCCTATCCCCGCGGGTGAGTCCTTATGCCGGAGCACTCGGAGCATGTCAAGGTAGCATCCCGGAGGAGCCGTCTACCCGACTGGCCGATGTAGCATCCCGGAGGAGCCGTCTACCTGGTGTAAGGAGAGTTGAAGAGCTCACTGGCAGAGATAGTGTCCCGGAGGAGTCGCCTATCCCTGCGGGTGATGTACACTCCAGAGAGTTGGTTGAAGCATGTTCCATGACCAAGGCAAGGTGAGTATGGTGTGATGAATAAGTGTGGTGCCCGGAGGCATGATGACAGGATTGTGGCGCATGGGCGCGATAAAGTGAGTAAGTTGCCGAGAGCACGTCTATGTCAATGGTGCGGCACATGGGCGCGACGGAGTGCGTAAGGTGCCGGGGGCATGTTTGTGTCAATGGTGGCACATGGGCGCGACATAGTGCGTATAGTGCCGGGGGCACGGTAGTGTGACAGAGAGCCTGGGAGAACGGTTGTATCAGCGGCGCGGCGCACGGGCGCGGCGAAGTATTGGAGCGTGACGTCCGGACATCAGGCCACGGGGTCTTGGAATGACGTCCGGGTGACTGGGGTCGCAGAGTAAAGTCTAGGCGACGTGGTCGCGGAGATGACGTCAGGGCGACTGGGGTCGCAGAGTGAAGTCTGGGCGACGTGGTTGCGGAGATGACGTCCGGACGACAGGCGACGGGGGTCGCGGAGAATCCAAGGCCTCTTAAAGAGGAGTGAAGGTGTTAAGTATGGAGATCAAAGGCCAAACCATATGGGAAGTCCAAGGCCAACCCCAAGGGAAGGCCGAGGCCGACTCCAAGGAGGAGGCCGAGGCCGACCCCAAGGAGGAGGCCGAGGCCGAGGCCGAGGCCGACCCCAAGGGGAAGGCCAAGGCCGAGGCCGACCCCAAGGGGGAGGCCAAGGTCAACCTTTTTGGGCAAGTGCCATGGCGCATCGACGGACAACGTGCGAAGTGCGACGGTCGAAGCGTGATCAGCGTCGCACGATGATGAGTTTCTTGGTGACAAAGTCACGTAATGAAAGTGAGAAGTGCACGTGACTTGAGTGTGTATGCTTTGAACGGTTGTGAGCGTTGAAAATGAATGTTGCTTGTGCGGACGTGTCATGCAAAATGCGACCACAGTGGGCCTTTGGGTGCGACCAGAATAGGTTGGGAACATAAGCCCCATGCGTGTGGTGTGCGCGGAGGGGCAACCCGAGCGGGCACCGCACGCATAAATACTTAGCAAGATTTTATTTTTGTTTGGCCGAAGTGTACTGACGTCGTCAATGCATGATGATGAAGAGTAGGTGGCTCAAGCCACCTCGTGCACCACCTACGAAAGCTTGGAATGCTTGGCGGTTGAGACAAAGGCACGATGATAGGGCGCAGGGGCGCGAGCATGTAAACGGCGCCCGGACGACGGACGACGAGTGTCACGGAAACATCACCCAGGCGATGGGCGACAAGCGTCGCGGAGACGGCACACGGGCGCTGGCGACGGGGGTCGTGGAGACGGCACACGGGCACTGGCGACGGGCGTCGCGGAGACGGTGCCCGGGCGACGGATGACGAGTGTCGAATAATGAGTTGGATTAGGTGGTTCGAGCTACCTCGCGCACCACCTACCAAGGATTGTGATGTCGAGGGACATCGTCATGAAGGGCGCGACAAGGGCGCGGTCGAAAGTCGCGATGCGGGGGCAGTCCGCGACGGGCGCATGTGCGCGGGCAATGCACGTCGGTCTATGTTGCAATTTTTATTTTTTTTTGAAGCTGCTGGCCTTGGATGTCGGGGCTCGGTCATTGGGTAAATATGTGTAGGCCGAAGTTTGGAGGGTAAGCCTTGGTGTGGTATGAGGCCGAAGAGTAGCCTTGGTGATGGAGGCCGCAGTAGGCATGGATGATGGTCATGCATTAGAGTTGAAGGTTGGCCGCGGGTGAAGGTGTGCGGATCGAAGGTGGTGAAGGTTAAGAAGTTATGGAGAGGTTCTTGAAGATGATGACCATGGATTTGGGAAGGCCAAAAAGGGTGGCCGAAGGTGAAGGAGGGTGAGGAGGATAAAGGCCGAAGGTTGAAGAGGGGGAGGGGTCGGCCTTGGGTGTGGCGTGATGGTCGGCCTCGGCATGGGTGAAGGGAAGCAAGGCTGAAATGGGGACATGTGGAGAGGAGATGAAGGGGACGGGTGGGCAGCCGCGGCAGCACGAGGCCGAGGGGCGGGATGAGGGACGGGGGAGAGGGAATGCCAAAGCCAGCCGACCAAGTGGCCGAGCCCGACCAAGGCCCTTTGGCCGAGGCCGAGGCCGCATGGCGCAGGCGGGGTTATGGGCGAGGGGGAAAGGGGAAGGGTAGAGGGGGGAGGGGTCCGAGGCCGAGGGGGAAGGGGGAGGGGGAAAGGGAGGAAGGGGAAAGGGGAGGCGGGGTGGTGAGAAGAAGAAAGAAGAAGAAGCTCGGGGTCGGCGGCGGCCTGTCGCGGGTGGGTGAGGGGCGGGGGGAAGAGAGGAGAGGGAGGGGGAAGGGGGAAAGAGTGGGGGGTTGGGGTTGGCCTAGGAGAGGGGGTTGGGGAGGCCGAGGCCGAATGAGGGGGAAAAATGAAGAGGGAAGAAGGGGGCGGCGGCGGCGGGGGGTGCCGCGGCGTGAGGCCGAGGGGGGAAGGAGGGGCGGGGGAGAGAAGGGAGGAGAGAGGGAGGTAGGGGCGAGGCCGAGGGCCGTCGGCGGCGGAAGGGAGAGGCGCGGCAGGAGGCCGAAGTGCTTGGCGGTGCCGCAAGGGGGCTGGGCGGCGCATGAAGAGAAGAGAAGGAGATGGGGAAAAGATTAGGGTTTAGAAAATTAGGGTTTGGGAGGGAGAAGAAAGGCGCGGGTCGGGTTTCGAGTAGGGTCAGGTCGCGGGTCGGGCACAACACTGCGAGAGAATATGAGCGGGTCGGGGGCGCTCGGGTCGGTTCGGGTTCGCGGGTAGGGTTAGTCAGATTTTTGTTTTTGAAATTCAAACAAAATAATAATAAATTTTTTTTTTTTGGAACAGCCCTAAAGAGGGAGCCCCTAAGAAGATTTTTAACAATTTGCAAAATGAGAGTGAGAGAAAAAGGGATGGGAGAAGAATGAAGCTTTTCCATGAGAAAGAGAGAAGTTGTTTATGAAGTGGGGAAAGGGTGATGGGGTGTTGGATGGTGAGGGAGGAGAGTGAATGGAGGTATAGAGAGAGTGATGAGAGCATGAATGTGAGGAGTAGTGGGGAAGATGAAAATTTTGAAATTTTTTCTAAGTGTTGAATTTTTATTTTTTTTTGAGTTTGGGCAAGAATGCTAAAGGGAGGCCGTTGAGGGTGGTGATCGATGACCGGTTGCGAAAAAAAATGAAAATTTTTCTAAGTGTTGTGCTGAGACAAGGATGCCGAGGGAGACCACTGAGGATGATCATCGATGACCGGTTGCGAAAAAAATGAATTTTTTTCTAAGTGTCAAGAAAAGTAAATGAAGGATAATGATGCGACTGTAGTAGCGCAGCTCGAGCCACCCCGCGCACCACGTACCAAGTCGTTGCAATGTGAGGCCGAAGGGATTGGGAAGGGATGAAGCCCCCAAAGGACTGGGTGGTGGCATGAATGGTGATATCAAGAGACTTGTGCAAGAGCAATATAACTTGAAAATTTTCTAAGTCTGAAAATGTAACTTCATTGATAACGAAGGATAGGCAGCATGCCTTGATACATGGGTATGACGTACATAGAAACTTGCAAAATGAACGAAAAAATTACGAGTGTGGAAAATGCATTAAGGCATGCCCTTATGTTCTATACTTAGAGTTTGAGCTCTCCGGACGCAATCTTGTCAGCGAAGACAAACTTGAGGCCCCTGCACCACTTGAGGCCATGACCGACCTTCCGATGATAGGGGCAGTAGTTGGGATGGGTTAAGTCTTCCGGGGTAGGTTCAGTGTCGGCATTGGGCAGGGTTATGGCATTGTCGTTGATCCATGTCTCGAGGAGAGTTTTAACAATCTTCAAGTCACACGGGTATTTCGGGGCAGGCAAGGTTGCCCTCTCTTGTCAGGGCGCCCGTCCCTTCCTTGGGACTGACGCTTGCGGTTGTTGTCGTCGTTACTAGCTGCTTCCATCGTCGCGGCCACGAAAATATGAGGTTGGGGCTTTGAGGTCTTTGACGGACCGACCGAGTCATATGTGCGTCGTGCAGCTTCCTTGAGATGTCCCCAAGATCGAAGCTGGAGGTTTTCAAGGTAGACCATGTAGGTGTCCTTCATGTTCTTGATGCAAATGGGTACAAGGGTTTCATCTTTGTTGAAGTCAGTGCATTCCAAGCACTTGTGATGAAATCGTGTAACATAGGTGTTGAGGTCTTCCCCGGGATCCCCCCGGGATTCTTGCGGATCCCGGCAATGTCAACGATGGTCACACGTTCCGTCTCATAGTGAAACTTGTCAAGGAAGAGCTGGACCATGTCGGACCATGAGTGGATAGTACTGTCAGGAATCTGATGATACCAAGAGTAGGCGAGGCCAGTCAGGGACTTGTGAAATTCCCGAAGCTTCAAAGTGTCGTCTTCCCCGTAGTGCTCGAGGGAGCCAGCAAAACGGGTGAGATGCTCGCGGGCGTTGCCTTCTTTGCCGTTGAACAAGGTGAAGGATGGTTGCTTGTACTTGACAGGGTAGGGCTTAGTAGCGAGGCTGCCAAAGTAGGGAGCATGACCTGACAGCTTAGAGGGGGAGTGGGGTAAGGATGACTGCTTGAGACAGTGAAGGAGGGCATCAAGGTCATGATTGGTGACGTACGACGCATGTGAGGTTTTGTGCCCTGTCGTGATGATCCGAGCACCAGAGCCCCCAGACGGTGGAACCTGAGGCATTGAGGGGATGACGATGGTAGAGAGGGGTTGGTGGTGGTGAGCAACTTGTTGGGGCATGGTTTGCACATGGGTAGTGTCAGCTGCTGAAGGCCGGTCGTCAGGAAAGGTCGACTGGAGTAAGCCGGGGGAATGACTTGTGTTTAGGTTTCGACTAGTTATGTTCGGGTTAGGCTCCATCTCAATTGATTCGTGAGTCTCCGAAGTGCTTTGAGCAAGGGCAAGGCGTGGCGCCGGGGGCTGAGGTGCTGCGAGTCCTACTGTCGAGGGCCCGGAGGACCAAGGCAGCGGTGGTCGCGACACTGGGACCTGAGCAGTGTCCAAAACTAGCCCAGGCCCTGAAGATTGGATATGAGCAGAAGGGGCCAAACCTGGAGCTTGGGATGACACGGGGTGAGTAATGGGCACAGGGTACAGAGCTCTAAGGCTTCGGGAAGTCGGTGATTGTGAAATCAAGACTTGGATTGATTTTTGCATTTCTAAGATGGCTGTCATAAGAGTGGCTATAGTGGGCGAAAACTGTTGGATGGCCGCATTGACTGCAACTTGTATGTCAGGTGCGGTAGTTTGTGGCTGGTCTTAGAGACGCATAGCACTAGTCCCTTCTTGTTCGCCGAGGTGATCCTCCTCTTGCACGGTGTGGGTGAGGCCTTGGCTGGTAGCCCTCGTAACTCTTCGTTGTATAGGCATGGAGACTGAGTGCGGAAGATAGACAAACTGCAGTACGATGCTCACCTCCCCAGCGGAGTCGCCAAAATGAAGCCAAGAAAAGTGGGTTCGTACTTACGTGGATGTGCCACAAAGACTGCAGTCCGCGTCAGATGCCAAGTATGTTGATGTAGAACACAGCAAGGGTGGAACAAGGGCAGAGACCAAGGGCTTCCCAGACAGAGCTCGAGGATGGCAGTGCTGCGAGGGCGATGGCGCGGGATGAATACACGATGACAGTCACAGTCCAAAGCTTAGGTCCAGAGTCAGGGTACTGTATGTTTCTCTCTCTAGAATTCTAGAGTGAGAAAATGAAATATGTTCTGAAAATGTCCAACCTTAATCTGTTCTGTCCAAATGAATTCTCAAGACCTCTATTTATAGAGATTGAGATTATGATGTCATTAACCGACATGTGGCACTCCCCGGGAGTGACACGTCACCGGGGGGCCCACGGATGACGGTGCTCCACGGACTGTCGGATCGCATATTCACCCGGCCTGCTCCTCACAGCGTCACTCCGTCTGTCAGGAAAGACTGGCTCCCACCGCGTCGGTGTGGCCAGAGAACCCCTTTGATCTAGCCTCCAATCCAAGCCCTTGCAGAGTCCCACAGGCCTGGCAGCGGTGGGGAAGACCCGACGCCCAACTGCCAGGTGAACTAGGCGCGATGCCCTCCGAAGACCTGCTCCCGTCTCGGAGTGACCCGGGGGTCATAGTCCCTAGGGGTGCCGACGCAAGCCCCCAGTGCCGGAGCACGTAGGCCAGTCACGCAGGCACCCTGACGGAGATAGTGTCCCGGAGGAGTCGCCTATTCCGCAGGCCGAGGTAGCATCCCGGAGGAGCCGTCTACCTGGCCGGCCAAGGTAGCATCCCGGAGGAGCCGTCTACCTGGCGGAGGGGGAGTCTTCGTGCCGGAGCACTTAGAGCTCCCTGGCAAAGATAGTGTCCCGGAGGAGTCGCTTATCCCTGCGGGTGAGTCCTTATGCCGGAGCACTTGGACCGAGTCAAGGTAGCATCCCGGATGAGCCGTCTACCTGGCGGAAGGGGAGTTGAAGAGCTCCCTGGCAGAGATAGTGTCCCGGAGGAGTCGCCTATCCCCGCGGGTGAGTCCTTGTGCCGGAGCACTTGGAACGAGTCAAGGTAGCATCCCGGAGGAGCCGTCTACCTGGCGGATGGGGAGTTGAAGAGCTCCCTGGCAGAGATAGTGTCCCGGAGGAGTCGCCTATCCCCGCGGGTGAGTCCTTATGCCGGAGCACTCGGAGCATGTCAAGGTAGCATCCCGGAGGAGCCGTCTACCCGACTGGCCGAGGTAGCATCCCGGAGGAGCCGTCTACCTGGCGGAAGGGGAGTTGAAGAGCTCCCTGGCAGAGATAGTGTCCCGGAGGAGTCGCCTATCCCCGCGGGTGATGTACACTCCGGAGAGTGGGTTGAAGCATGTTCCATGACCAAGGCAAGGTGCGCATGGTGTGATGAATGAGTGTGGTGCCCGGGGGCATGATGACATGATTGTGGCGCATGGGCGCGATGAAGTGAGTAAGGTGCCGGGAGCACGTCTATGTCAATGGCGCGGCGCATGGGCGCGACGGAGTGCGTAAGGTGTCGGGGGCATGTTTGTGTCAATGGTGGCGCATGGGCGCGACAGAGTGCATAAGGTGCTGGGGGCACGTTGGTATCAATAGTGGCGCATGGGCGCGACATAGTGCGTATAGTGCCGGGGGCACGGTAGTGTGACAGAGAGCCTGGGGGCACGGTTGTATCAGCGGCGCGGCGCACGGGCGCGGCGAAGTGTTGGAGCGTGACGCCCGGACGTCGGGCGACGGGGTCGCGGAGTGACGTCCGGGTGACTGGGGTCGCGGAGTAAAGTCTGGGTGACGTGGTCACGGAGATGACGTCCGGGCGACTGGGGTCGCGGAGTGAAGTCTGGGCGACGTGGTAACGGAGATGACGTCGGGACGACAGGCGACGGGGGTCGCGGAGAATGCAAGGCCTCTTGAAGAGGATTGAAGGTGTTAAGTATGGAGATCAAAGGCCAAACCATAGGGGAAGTCCAAGGCCAACCCCAAGGGAAGGCTGAGGCCGACCCCAAGGAGGAGGCCGAGGCCGACCCCAGGGGGAGGCCAAGGTCAACCTTCTTGGGCAAGTGCCATGGCGCATCGACGGACAACGTGCGAAGTGCGACGGTCGAAGCGTGATGCGGCGTCGCACGATGATGAGTTTCTTGGTGACAAAGTCACGTAATGAAAGTGAGAAGTGCACGTGACTTGAGTGTGCATGCTTTGACCGGTAGTGAGCGTTGAAAATGACTGTTGCTTGTGCGAACATGTCATGCAAAGTGCGACCACAGTGGGCCTTTGAGTGCGACCAGAATAGGTTGGGAACAAACTTATATAAAGTCCCTCTTAATTTTCAAATACCCACTTCATAGCATTATGCTTAGCTTGTGCCTAAGTATGTATCTTTGTTCTACGTTTTTCGGACTTGTTAAATTATGAGGCTTTTGAATTCTTTATTGCATAGCACATATGTTTTGAAACATGTAGCTAAAGACTAGAACGCTAGATTGTAAAGGACTTTTTATTGACAAAAACATACTATACAAGAGTCAAAGGCTAATAATAATCAAGCCTTAATATTGACGCGCAACGTACATGCGTTACCACTAGTAGTACTAAAATGTCTGGTAATAATATTGAACATTCGAACCTGAATAATTTTTGCACCAAAAGTAGTCTAGTAAATCACTTCACAAGTCCCAAATTAAGGATGCCCCAAGAGTTCCGTGGCCAAGACCTCTCCTTTGCCTTCATCAACAAAACCCTGGTCCAAGCAATCCATCCTTCCCATGAAGTTCTCTTGTCCCAAGGACTCCCCCACTCCAACATGAGCCTCAGCCCTTTCTCAGCTTCCTTCTCTGCCTCCTCAAAGCTCCCTTTACTCAAATAAATCTGACTTAACACCACATGAGGCTCTCCAACAAAAGGATTCTTCTCAATACAACTCTTCAGCATCTCCTCATTCCCCTCCAACCCTCTCTTAGACACTTGACAAACAGCTTTCCAGTACAAATCCCTTGCAATTACCTGCTCCCTTGCATCCAAAACCCTCGTGCATTTCTCAAAAACCGGTGGTATCACAAGCTCAATATCTTCGTCTCTTTCTCGCAACATCCCATCGTTGCCACTCTTTCTCCTCTCTTGAATGAGTAACTCTTCTTCTCTAACTATTAAAGTGTATATCGCACCCATTCTGGATATCGAGTTCATCCATAACCCGGGCTTGCCATCGCCGGGCCATAAAGCGTCAAAACTGTTCCCGATAAATTCAAGCCGGCCGTCGGAGTTGTCAAACAAATTGTCCTGAAAACCAAATAGCTGGTCACTGAAGTCTGCCATTGTCATCATAAGGAAAATGGCCACCACCCTTCGTGAGGCGGAGACGTTCTCCCCGGTCTTTATGTGCTTCAATGTAAGGCCTGAAGAATTTTGCGAAAGAAAGCTTTCATGATCATGAATAAATGTGAAAAAACATAGCACAAAAGCAACCTACAACTGCGGGGAACCACTCCAACAAAGCACTACAAAAGACCAAGCAGATTATTGGATCAGACATGAATGGCATAGGATTTCAGCACATGTAGACCAAGCAGATTATAAAGCTGTTAGGGAAATAAATAATCTATACATCCAACTTGTTGTTTAGTCGCTCCTTTATACTTGTTCAATTGCTAAAATTAAACGTGTTGCAGCAGCTCCACTTAAAATCTTTCAATTAAATTTACACAATAAAGTGACATAAAGTGGCAGGGTGTGTAACCAAAAAAAAGTGGCAGGGTGAACTTGCCTACACTTGTACCAAGCAATTGGTAATACCTAAAGAGCGTAGCAACAGTCATTGTAAGGCTTGCTAGTACACCGACGTCATTGACCTGACATTTACAACAGCCATAGAGGTTTGCAACCTTTGGCTACGAGTTTCAACACTAAAAATCTCCCCACAATCCCACATTAACGGTAACAAAAAGTACTGGCAATGAATTAAAGGTGCGAATTGAGCATCAAGTGGCACCAACTTAGACCTCTCCTAATTTAGGATAAAAAACGCTTTTTTGTCAAAATTTTATCATGACAATCAAAATTCAACAATTAAATTTCATATAACAACACATAGGTGCGGGAATCGGGAGTTCAGATGTATGTAGCGGCTAGCGGCTCCCCAAGGCGCAATACTTCCTGGTTAGATTAAAGCCTTACGGTCCAACTTTTAATTTAAAAAAAATCTTATATGACTTTAGGACGGTTAAGAATTGATATTAGAAATTGTAGCAGAAGACGTACAGACACAACGCCACTAAACTATTTAATAAAGTCAAAACTTTTCCATAGGTAGTACCTAGAAGGCTAGAACTAAGAAAGTGTGACAATAACTGCTGCAATTGTCAATAATAATCATATTCAACACCGACCTTTATCAGGAAGAAGCGATTGCAATTTCTTCCTCCAAGCTTCCTCTCCGTCATACACGTCCTTCTCCTTGGCATTTTTCAACGAAATCTGGGAACTCGCCAGGTGCTCAACAAGTTCCGCATCAGTGTAGCAGAACAGAAGATGATCATGAATGAGACTCTGGCGGGGTACAGTACAGAACAAGTGGATCAAACGCTCGGCCGCATCACCCACATGGCCCCGAACAGTGTCCCGGCCGGTGGAAGGGTCGAAGATGGCAAGGTTGACGTAGGAGTTCGAATAAGCGGAGTGAAAGAGGCCACAAAGGCAGACCGCGTCTTGCGCCTTCCAGAGCTTGAGGATGCGGTAGATGTCGACGAGGTGGTCGAGGAAGCTGCCGTGCTTGTGCCAGCACTCGCCTGCGCCGACGGATCGGAGGACGGCGATCAGGGACGGCAGGCTTTGGTCGACGGATTCGAGCTCTCCGCGGAGGAAGGGACGGGCGGATTCCAGGAGGGTTTGGAGGTGTTGGGTCTGATGAGACGCAGAGTCCGAGAGTGAAGAAGGCATGGCTGATTCGTTGATGGATGAATGGAACAGTTTCGGAGAGGAGTTATTGTAAGGAAGGGATATATAGAGACAATTAAGAGAGACGTAACGGAGTTTGAAGTGTTCTTTGACAGGATTTGTTGCGCAAGGGGATGTGGAGAGAGAGAGAGAGAGAGGTGACGTGGGTAGAAAAGGATGGGTTGGTGAAGATAAGGTCAGGTCCCATTAGAGTTGCATTTTTGTACGACAACAACTAACTGACAGAACCCAAAGGGTAGTCGAGTTGGCAGTCCCGAGTTCGATTCTTCTCCCTCCCCATGCGGGTTATATATATATGAAATGTAGTTCTTTTAAATTTTCCATTGAAAAATTTCAACAAAAAACCAACTGACTGACAGCTTCATGCACCACTCCCATGCAAATTAAATGTTTAAATACGAATGGGAAAACACACCTATTTTCATTATACTAGTCAGGCCCCCACGCGCTCGCGCGCGTTGGTTACTTTAAGCAGATAAATATGCTTGTGTATGCTAAAATTTACGGGTTTTAAAAGTAACAAGACTATACAATGATATTTACATATGATATATGTTACAGCAAATATGCTTGTGTATGCTAAAATTCACGGGTTTTAAAAGTAACAAGACTATACAATGATATTTACATATGATATATGTTACATCTAGTGTCTTAGTTATTACATCACATATGTAAAGAAGGTATCAAATTTATAGAATCTATATTGTCTTTTGTTGTGTTTTGATGTTGGACAACTTTGGAGTCAAACATCATCAATTTATCTTACGTTCCATTTGGTTGGAAAGGATGTTGATGGATTATACATAGGTGGAGCTAGTTGGAGAAGATATTCTTTGTGTACAGATCGGAAGTTGATGGTTGCAGGGATTTCATTGCGTTCTTTTGTGTCCATTTCAGCCACTTGTTCAGCTGTTTTACCAATCACCTTTGTTGCGTTGTTTCCAAAGATAGTTTGTTGTAGACTGCCACTACTGATCTATGACTTCACACTGGATCCTACATCTGTGTACGAGGAAATGGTGTGCGAGAAGTGAATACATATAGGAAGTATGATAAGAGCTAATAATAATTTGGTGATAACTTACTTGGGTATAATGGAGTCCTCGAATGTGCAGCTACAAGTGAAAAGTGTACCAATTGGTTCATTGGTTGCACGACTGCATTTATTGCATGCAGTATACCATATGTGCTGGGAAAGAGTAACTGCTTTTATTTTGGCCGTCACCCATGTTGCATTTTTCTGTTATTTAACGATGGCAATAATTAAGATGAGATGAAAATGGCATGACAAGATAACAACAATAGCGAGAAGAAATTACAAACAGAATAATAGTAGATAAGTAAGCAAAAGATGGTTTGGCTAATCATTCAGAACTTAATCGACAGCAAGCTATTGGTAGCAAATTATCAAATATTGAGTTTGCCTTTACAATAGAGTCTAACATAAGAGTCTTCGTTCGCAAAAATATGGAGTATAGATATCGCAAGTTATTACAGTGCAACAACTTTATTAGAAAGTTGGATAAGAATAGGAATTTGATTGTTAGCAGTTAGGGTACAAGACAGGTGAGAGTTTTTTTTTTTTTTTTTTTGTAAGAGACACGTTGGATTTGGGGTACATATTTGTGGTACAAACAAATGATATTCACCTATGAACTACACATGACAAAGAAACAATTTTTTTACAAATATCCGGGAATCACTCAATTGATTACCCTTAAATAAGCTCAATTTTTGACTCAGTTCATTTGACATAAGTTTGAGTAACATGGTTAGTTACATGTACACGTCAAGGCGAGAATCTAATAGTAAGATAGTGAATTACATATACACGCCTAGTTTCAGCTGAACTTTTTGTTGTAAAAATGTTATTTGATTTCATTCGAAATCTCAAGAATGCCATGACTGACATCTCAATTGTTGACATCAATATACGTGCATAGCAAGAATATTTTCTTTGCCTAGTTTGTTATTTCCTGAAGGTGAAGGTTGAAGAATGACTTTGACAAAGAAGAAAATTGTAAGGGAGGAAAACAGAGAAGATAAAGAACGCTCATAGTCTACAAGGCTACCTTTACAATAGAGCCTCACATAAGAGTCTATGTTCGCAAAAAATATGGAGTATAGGTATGGCAAGCTATTACAAGAAGTATATAACAAAGTAACCCAGTTTCTGCTTGAAATGTTGACATTTAGAATAGTGATTTATCATCGAATCTAAGATTTCAAATGACAAATGCTAAAAATAATACGGAAAGTGGTTCATATAGTACGAGAGGCAAGGATAAGTCAACATAGCATAAGAGAAACTTGAAGTTAGTCTTTTACAAGAAGTTCATGGTTGCTGTCAATGTGATTGTAAACTATTTCTACACTGATTGTGCTCATGTAGTCATGGTTTTGCATTATAATTCGAACTATTTGGAACTCTTTCTCATTCTCTCTTTGGTCAAGTTTACTTGGAAGAGTCCTCTAAAGTAAGTAAACAACTTCCCTTCTTGTTAGCAACTGAAGAGCAGCCAAAAAATTGTACTAAATTATATCATACAAGGATTTTACCAAAAAGTAGATAACCACATCAATAAGAATATGTTTTGCACCAGTAACAAAAAGTTTAAAATACTACTGTCCCAAAATGGCCCTTTGTTTCATTCAAAATCTGAAGAGTGCCACGATTGACACGTATATGGTATGTTGGACATCATCTGCTTTGGTAACATTATTAAAATTTTCTTATTTTAAGAACACAGCTCTCTAGGGGAACATTCCAGTATGTCAGGGTCGTATTTGTACCTGTACTATACCTGTAGTTTTGTTCCTTCAATTTCTTTGAACTTCTTCATAGGCCTTTCAACCATTTTCAGTAGATTACGTAGTATTTGCAAGTAAATCTATAGGTACTAAGAGGTACATATTTCAATGACCTCTGGAAACCTTTTCCTGTTACGAAGCAGATGGTATGCAAGATACCATGCACGTGTAGTGCTGTGAACAATTCAGATGTCAGTTGTAGCATTCTTCAGATTTTGGGAATATAATAACATCAATAACAATATTTTTGCATCAATGACAAAATGTTAAGCATATTATTGGCACCAAAGTCGAAAGCAATTCTCTGGTAAGCAGGTTGGTGGTGCAATTGACATCAACTTTCTACTGAACAAGTTATTGACACAAAAAATGGAAGCAATTCTCCGCTAAACAGGTTACTGGCGCAATTGAATGCAATTATTGGCAGGAAATTAGTGGCACCAAAATTGAAAGCAATTCTCTGCATATTATTCACACCAGGCGCAAGAAATAAGAATTTATGCTCATTTTTAGAATTTATGCTCTAACTAACCTCATTTCAGATCTTAGATTCTCGGCCATAGCATCGTATATAAGCTGTCCGAGCATTCAGATTTGAAAAAGTTCTGCTGATCCAAGGCCTTGGGTAGGTTGATGGTATATAAAACGTAATTAAACATAAGAATTTGTGAGCATATGCTCAATTAGCAAATTGGGGGCTCTTCACTTACTCTTATAAAATATTGAGTTTGTGAACAGATGCTCAATTAGCAGCTTGGGGTTCTCTACTACTCTTATCACATATTGAGTTTGTCAACAGATGCTCAATTAGCAGATTGGGGTTCTCCACTTACTTTTATCAAATATTGAGTTTGTGAACAAGTGTAAATCCTTGCCACTCATGAGTACTCAACCTGCAAACACTAAGAAGAAAGAGATCTCGGCCAAGACATGAAACTGTAATTGATGCCATGCTAAAAGATGGCTTCTGGGGTGTTTAGAATGATTTTGGGAGCAATTCCTACCACTATACTATTTCAAGAGAAGAACAGGCAGTATGGTTGCAACCATTTTTGAATTAAACTTTTCCCTTCATCTAAACTGCTAATTGCAACTCCAGTGAGGTCAATTAATTTATCTTCTTATTTTCCTACCTTAGATTGTATTAAAGTTATCCATGCATGGCATCTTTAGTTTCATCTTTGAGACTTCATTGCATACATTTTTTTCTTCAGACCGGAAGGTCACGAGTTCATAGTCATGATCTATCTGCATCGTCACAAGATGGTGACGTTAAGCTTTGAACTTCCAGGTTGATGCTTTTAGTCAATCACCATGGTCTATAAATTGTCTTTGGAGGTGGAATTGCTGCACAAAGTAGTGGTGCGTATACTTAGGAAATTACATTATGCGCCAATTTAGCATCCGTTGAATGTGACATATATTTTGGCCCAAACCAAAATATATGGATAGAGAGTCAAAGGCACAACAAATCAGCTTGAGAGAGGAGTTTTGTGAGTATATGCTCAATTGCTAGGTTCTCCACTTACTCCTATCATTTCCATTGAGGAGTTTTGTCAGTAGAAAAATTGAGTTGAGGTTTTAACCAAGAACACACACACACACACACACATACAGACCACTACACCCACACACAGACACCGCTACACCCTCAACCCCCCCCCCCCAACACACATACCCCGCTACACCCACCCACCTAACCACCCACCCACATCCACATAGAAGCAGAGAGTGTTAAGAGCAGAAATTCCTATAACAAAGGCTCAAGAAATCAGAAAGGCATTGCGGCTAACGCAAGGTGCGAGAGAAGAAAATCTGGGAGACGAATGAAAGAGAAGGTTACCTTAGGTGGGTTGTCTTCCAATTCGTGAAGCTTCAGCACTTGCTTTGTACAAGGAAGAAAATCTGGGAGAAAACAAAGAAGATAAAGCAAAACAGAAAGATAAGTATGAGCAGCTTTGGTTCTAACCAAAGCAGCTGGTGGCAAATGAAATGCACGTGTAAGTTTCTCCTGAAGAGCAGAGAAATGAAAGCATGGCATTACTGAAGTTATTGGCACCAAAATTGGAAGCAAGTCTCTGCTAAACAGGTTACTGGCGCAATTGAAAGCAATTATTGGCAGTAAATTATTGGCGACGTATATAAGTTGTCCGAGCATTCAGATTTGAAAAAGTTACGCTGATCCAAGGCCCTGGATAAGTTGATGGTATATAGAACTTAATTAAACATAAGAATTTGTGAGTAAATGCTCAATTAACAGAGTGGGGGTTCTCCACTTACTCTTATCAAATATTGAGTTTGTCAATAGATGCTCAATTAGCAGATTGAGGATTCTCCACTTACTCTTATTAGATATTGAGTTAGTGAACAAATTTAAATTCTTGCCATTCATGAGTACTCAAACACTAAGAAGAAAGAGATATTGGCAAAGACATGAAACTGTAATTGATGCCATACTAAAAGATGGCTTTGGGATGTTTACAATGATTTTGGGGGCAATTTGTAGCACTATACTATTGCAAGAGAAGAAAAGGCAGTATGGTTGCAACCATTTTTTAATTGAACTTTTCCCTTCATCTCATCTGCTAATTGCAACTCCAGTGAGGTCAATTAATTTCTATTCTTGTTTTTTCCTTCCTACGATTGCATTAAAGTTATCCATGCATGGCATCTTTAGTTTCATCTTTGAGACTTCATTGCATACATTTTTATTTTCAGACTGGAAGATCATGAGTTTGTAGTCATGATCTGTATCTGTATCCTCGCAAGATGGTGACGTTAAGCTTTCAACTTCCAGGTTGATACTTTTAGTCAATGACCATGGTCTATAAATTGTCTTTGGCCCAAACCAAAATATATGGATAGAGAGTCAAAGGCACAACAAATCAGCAAGAGAGGAGTTTTGTGAGCATATGCTCAATTACTGGGTTCTCCACTTACTCCTATGATTTTCATTGAGGATTTTTGTCAGCGGAAAAATTGAGTTGAGGTTTTAACCAAGAACACACACACACACACATGATATTTGCTGCATATGTATGCAGCAAAAGGAAAACTATGGAACATTTGCTCATGATCTACCAGTTTTCCCAATTTATTTGAGCAAACACTTTACTGAAGTTGCAAATTGTGCATAACATATCAAGCTGGACAGATTTATTACAATTTTCAATGCACAGATTTAGGGGGGGAAAGCTTTAGAGCTATGCTCTGCAAATTAGTCGTGGCAATGACTGTTTACAGCGTTTGGGAGGAAAAGAATTTGAGAACTTTCAGAGGACAAAAGAGAAAGAACATGTATTGGAGAAGCATGAAAATTGGATAAAGTATCAGAAACTGAGTTGGAGGAGGGCTGCTACAAATGAAACTAACAGACAACTTTGCAAATATTGCAACTTGCCCTCCTGTGTTAGGTTGGAGAAAGATAGTTGAGTATATATTAGTGACTATTTTGTAAATGGTGAAATGAGTAGGCAGTTAGCATTCCCATATGCATCCGCATATAGTAATGACCCATTACAAAACCCATACCTAGAACATTTGAGTTTTCATTTTCAATTTCAGCACATAGTATAGCTAATCCTGAAACATATCTAAGGGTATCTTTTATGTTTTTGGGCAGGCCAAACCAGAGACAGTGGACAAAGTGTGCAGCACTCGGGGCTGATTCTCTTAACACGGTATCGATTTTCTACTCATGTGTTATCAATGTGGTCGGTCAAACTGACAAGTAGATGATTTGCCACATAATAAAGCACAAGTTTGGTGCTTATATTTGTGTTAGTCGCAGATGCTTTGTTTTTTAGTTGGTCTGCATCTTCTTATTTTTCTCATATTATGAATACATATTCCAAATCACTCGCCTAAAATAGTCCATTTTCACGTTTATGTGTTTTCTGCTAAAGACTACAGCAGCACATCAACTGCAAGTTCCTATGATAAATTGCTTCCCTACTGGTCACTTTGTCAACTAAGTTGTTGTAGTCCAAGCATATAATTAGTCCTTATTATCTCAACGATCATGTTATCGTTTTCAATTGAGTCGAGTAACATTTAGCTTTAAGATACTCTCCATAAGACCCTAAACTAATGGAAATTAGTAATAGGAGTTGCCTTTACAAACTTATTAATAGCTCGTCATTCCCCCAGGTGCAGTAACTGTGTTCCAATTCAAGATGAAGCTTGACTATTGTACAGACAAGAAAACAAAGAGACGGCAACAAAAGAAAGAGGAATGAAAGAAAATCTGGGAGGAAAGAAAACAAAGAGACGGCAATGAAAGAGAAGGTTAGTCAATGACCATGCTCGCCATTCCCCCAGGTTGATGATTTTAGTCAATCACCATGCTCTATATCAGCAAACTAAGAGAAAGGAATGAAAGAAAACATAGAGACGGCAATGAAAGAGAAGGTTACCGTTGCTAGACAGTGTTCCAATTTAATTACCGAAGGTGAAGCCTGACTATTGTACAGACAAGAAAATCTGGGAGAAAAGAAAGAAGATAAAGCAACAGAAGATAAAATCAAAGAGATGAATCTGGGAGAAAATCTGGGACAAGTTACTGTAAGCGAACCGCCTTCCAATTCGATTACACAAGGTGAACATAGAAGAAAATCTGGGAGAAAAGAAAGAAGATAAAGTAAAATAGAGGATAAGCAAGAGCAGCTTTAGTTGTAATCAAAGCACCTGCTGGTAAATGAAATGCACATGTAAGTTTCTCCTTAAGAGCAGATAAATGAAAGCATGGCATTGCTGAAGTTTTGACTGAAAATGAGGGAGAATTTTGGAAGATAAAATGTTAGGAAAACTGTCTCTTTTAGTATATGTTAGATATAGTAATACTTATAGTTAGGAATGGAATTAAATCTGCATCCGGCACATTTTCGCCCCTCCCCGCCCCGCCCCATTCAGAGCATGTTATGTTGATTTCAACCGAGTTAAAGGGTGAGTGTGATAATATTTTTTTTTAATCTGCAACGGGTTAGGGTCGGGTATGGTGTTCTGTCCAACCCACCCTGATATTCGATCCGCCTGTGACCCGTAGCCGTCTCGTTATACTAATCCTATGCATTAGCTAATCTCAATCGTCCATCCATAAATATATATGGTCCCAACTCCTAAGCCCTAAAATTTTCTAATTACCCCACTACAAGAAGCAGGGGCTTTGCAGTCGCTAAATATTAAGAGGCGGTCGCTAGTCCTCTTTAGCGACTGTAAAGGACAGCCGCAAATTCAGTCGCAAGATGCTAGGTTGCTAAATATTAGCGACCACAATTAATTCGCGGTTACTAACATTTGGCGACCGCGTTGACCACACTTAGTGACGGCCACCGCGGTCGTAAAATACTTTGTTAAATTATATTATTTTATTATTTTGCGGCTGCTAGGCCAATTTAGCGACTGCTTTTTTGGCGATCGCTAAATATTTTCGGCAATAAATACATTTTCTTATTTAGCGACTATTGTGCCTTTTAGCAATCGCAAAATGCTGTCGCTAATTCTTTTTACAAGTGAATTGTTGCTTTTTTAGCGATCGCTTACAAATTATTGGCGACCAGATTTTGAGGTTGCTAAACCTGTGTTCTGGATTCAACAATAAGTTGTATTTTAACCTGCTGTCCCTGGTAGTTATATCATGCAAATTATAAACAATTCATTCTAAAACTCGTTTAAAACAATCACATCAAAGTATTATATCATTAAACCATAAACATAATTCTTCTAAAACTCATTTAACTAACAATCACGTTAAAGTGACAAATAAAAAAAAATCAAGTCTCCATTAAATACACATCGTCTTGAACCAAAAATGGAAAAATGAGTCAAGTAGTTCACAAGCTAAACAACTTCAATATGACCGACCAAGAACATACTACTCTTCATACGCATCAACGTCGTCATTATCATTTTCTTTATCCCTTATTGAAGGCATGTTGGATGTAACAATGTCCTCACCGCCTTGAGAATCACTAACATTAGGCAAAATAGTGCTCTGCATGAAGCCAAAAAATAATTCAATACAATTGTAGTAATAAATCAAGAACTGTGAGTTCAAAACTATGTAATACCTACTGCAGATCGATCCGATCAAAATCATGTGTTTAGTGGGTTTTCCTATGTCACCTAATTTTTGTCCTCCCACTTACTTTTACTACCAAATCTTTCTACTACACATACATCAGTCATCATTGCTCCTTGAAATCATTGTTTCAGTTTCAGCTTTATGTTCATTACACTCATTTACTCATAACGCATCCAACAGACCCACCCAATTGTTCATGGACCCTTGCACCAAATCCAAAGAGGAGAACAAACAAAACACCAATAAAATAATGGGCTAATTACACATATGTCCCTGAGGTTAGGGTATAATTACAGTCAATGACATTAAATTTCAAAATGTAACATACCGTGACCAAAAACTCTGAAAATGTATCAACCGTATCCATCCGTCAGGATTCCGTTCAAAATTTTTTAATGATGTCGTCATTATGTATTTTTAAAATGACAATACTACCCTTGTACTGTATATACTCAATAATTGCACCTTTTTTTAAAATTAGGATTTCAAGCCCTAATTAATTTTCAAATTAATAAGTTTGTTTTGAAGGATATTTTTGTCTTTGTAAGGGTGATCGACTGAGGCAAGCAATTGTAGAGAAGGTTCAGGCCAATCAACTTCAGACAGTCTCATATGTCGAAGACAAATTCATTCAAAAACTTTGAATGAGTGATCGCCGGGTGGGGTTCCCAGCGGAGAACTCTCCGATGCTTAAGTCAGAGCGCAGCTACAGAATAATAACTCTGAAAAAGCATGAATTGTGTAATTGTCCTCGTACCTAGGGGTAGACCCCTTTATGTAGATGTAGGAGGAGAGATCTAGTAGGACTGGGCCATGGGTCAGATGTGTTAGGATCGCGTTATGATCCTCGAGGATCACGTCACAATCTCTAAGGACTCTTTTAGAATCCTGATCATAAATCTCCCAGTTTGACTGGGATTCGCCGGGTGTCCCCCAATTATTGGGAGTTATATTTGAGTTATATCATGTACCATCCTTCAGAAGGGCGGGGAAGAGGGGGGAGGGGTGCCATCCTATCCGAGACGTAGAGGTAATTCTTGGCATGGAATTTGCATCGCATAGTGCCCAGATCTCATGTGCTTTGAACATATATTTTTTTCCTAAGGACGTGAGAATTTTGGTTTTGCGTTGGAAAGTATGAAGGCACCATCAGATATGGCAGCCAGTTGGAAAGACAGTGCTCTAATGGATCGTGTTATTGAAACTAGGTGTTTTTCTTAACCATTAGGCAAGGATTAGGGTGAAGGGTTGGTCACTGTAAGTTGACTTGAAGAGGAAGGCCCATATATTTTGGTCAATGGGACAGTCTTAAATGATGTGAAGGGTGTCTTTAAGAGAGCAGTTACACATTGTACAACAAATGGATGTTAAGACTGTGTTTCTCAATGGAGAACTAAACAAAGAGATTTATATGGCTCAACCTGAGAGTTTGAAATCAAGGGACATGATTGCAAAGTTTGCTGACTCAAATGTTCTATATATGGTTTCAAACAATTGTCTAGGCAGTGGTACTTTAGATTCATCATGCCATTAAGTCCATAGGTTTTGAAATGATTGTTTAAGACCATTGCATTTACGTAAAACGATCCAAGAAAAGTATTATGATCCTTTCTTTATATGTGAAAGACATTCTTTTAGCTGAGAATGACATGAGTTCTATTGTTGCCACTAAGCAGTGGTTGTGCTCAACTTTTGAGATGAAGGACATAGGGGAAGCTAATTATGTGCTAGGGGTTAAAATCATATGTGATCGTCCAAAGAGACTTCTCAGTTTGTCTCAAGAGACATACATCAAGAAAGTCATTAAACATTTTTGTATGCATAACTCAAAACCCATAGACACAAGACGTGTACTTTAAGCCTAGACCAATGCCCAAAGGATGATAAGGAAAAGAATCAAATATCCAATGTACCTTATGCGGCTGCAGTAGGGAGTCTAATGTATGCTATGCTATGTACATGTTCAGACATCTGCTATGCCGTTGGAATGGTGAGTCGTTATAAGAGTAATCATGGACCTACTCATTCGAATGTGGTGAAAAGGATTCTTCGATACCTACGTGAAACCGCTGATCTCGTCCTGTGTTATCATGGTGGAGACTTAAGACTGAGAGGAAACATTGATGCTAATTGGGGCGGTGATAGAAATGAGCACAGATCCACTTCAAGTTATGCATTTATACTAGGAGGTGGAGTTATCTCTTGGTGAAGCAACAAACAAACTTGCATCGCTCTATCCACGATAGAGTCGGAGCATGTTGCTTGTTCAGCAGCAGTCCAGGAAATTATTTGGTTGAGGTCATTCTTACAGGCTCTAGGGGTTACAGCTCATGCATATGAGATTATTACTATTCACTGTGACAACACAACTTCCCTAGATTTTATAAAAAGACCCCAAATATCATGGGAAGGCCAAACACATAGACCTTCACTATCATTTCATGAGAACTTTAGTTGCACAAGGAGAGGTGACCATGAAGCATATACCTACTGGAAAAATGGTAGCTGATCCTTTGACCAAGCCTATTAGTAGAGATGTTTTCCTTTCTCACATTAAGAGTATGGGACTACGTAGGTTTTGATATGTTTATGACATCTTATGTACTTGACATTATTTATTATATATACATTCCTTGATTTGAGTTTATTTTGGAGTGGATGGATTATCATTATGATTACATATATATCCTTAATGAGAGTGTCATTACGCTTGAATTGACCCACTCACACAGGTAATTCACCTTGGTGCTAAGTTAGCGAGTAAGATGAGACATAATTGTCTTAGGCGCCGAAAGGGCGAATAAGATGATACATCTAGTGATGCAACACATGTCGCCTTAGTCGGAGCTAAGATGAGACCTAAAAGGGCAGGTCGGTCATAAAGTATCTCCACAACTCTATGTAGCCTGTTTACAGTCGAATGTGAGATTTTAGACAGGTACTATGAGAGTGACTATGTTGAAAACTCAGGTTAGGTGCTCGTATAGCAACTAGACTCAGATTCGTATGGTGTATTTTATTATATATTAATGTGACACGCCTTCGCAGGTTATGTCATAACATGCAAATAATACTGCATGTGCTAAATGCAGACTGAAAGTGGGAGTGATGAATGAATCCCTACTTCATAACTGTGTGAGCCACTCGGATCAAAATATTTTTGATCCTATGTAGTACCCTTTTCACCTTAGACTGTGTCATGAAGAGGATATTCGATGTCTCTACTTTAGCATGTATGCTTGGATCATGGATGATGCGGTCTCGCGGGGCATGTAGGGAAGCGGTTGAGTCTAATTGGAATGACATGAGAGCTCTAGAAAGAAAGGTCAATATTACACCATGTTGTGTGATTCATAGTCCGGGCGACTTTGTCGATTTTTGTTTCGATATGAGTCATGAATACATAATATATGAGACGTTTAACACTGCTCACTTTGAGGGATTTGAGAGTGTTTAATCTGGTGTAGTTGAACTATCTGGGTTGGATAAAAGATTATTGGAGTGATGTATTGTACTAGTTTGGTGACAGCTTAATTAAATACTCCTCAACTTGGACATCCTTCTCGTAGGTCGCACGTTCCATTTCATGTATGAGGAGATGAGTGAACAAGAGATAAAGACGGACTGCAAGATTTATTTGCCCTTTGTGGGCGAGTGAGAGCTATTAATAAATTTGGTCGGTGTACCTATTATCCGTCAACTAATAGATAATGTTTATTTGTTAAACTGGATTATTAGAGTTAATTAGATGATATTTATCTCCTAAGTGTTTGAGATGAATATCTGTATAAAGGCAGAGATATCCCCAAAGAAATAATAAGTCATAAGACAAAAGTCTTCGCTGCAAATAAAAAATCCATTCCCCCGTTTCACTCTCTCTAGAGCATCACCAAGCTCTAAGATTTGGTTCGTCGACGAAGAACTCGACTCTAGTAGCCATTTTTGTACCTACGAATATAGATCAAGCATGTTGGAGGCTCGTCAAAACAAAGATCCTTGGTCAGAATTTTCGGGATACTTCGTACGGTATGTTCCCGAACCCACTACGTGTTACGTGGTAGATGTCTAGAATTTTAACACCACCAATCTTCTTTCACCATTAATCGCGATAAAATCGTGAACAACTAAAAGAAATCTAGAAATTCAAGAGACTTTAATATAAGATTGGCAAGTTGCATAAGCTTTGTCGGCTACGTGATCATGGTAATTTGTGGCCTAAAATGTGGTTTTAGAATTGTAGAGATTAGTAAGGCTCATATCATTAAGCTTAGGATTGGAAATTGCAGATGGAAGATGAGGTTGGGCATGTTTCCGTAAAACTAAAATGTAAAACAGAAAAATTAGGTTTCCAAGACGGAAGGCCAAATTTTGTGGTTGATGATCATGAACGATGGATGAAGCTGAAATCGTCAAAAGCGGCGAAGATTGTGGAACCACAATTCGGGAGTCGAGTTTGTTACGGTCGGCATGTGCAACATAGATTCTAGTATTGACCAATGACAATTTGACATGTGGACAAGTTAAAAGGTTAAAGACTCAAAGCACGTGCCACTTAATTTAATGTTGATCTGGTTAATTGATTTAAGATAAAGCTCTGGGGCTCTATGACTAGTAATGATAGGTGGCCACTAATTAGCAGTTAATTGCAGTTATAAATCGACATACATGAACCTTGATTCTAGGAAATGTGGGAGCATATTCTACCGTCGTCGATTGAGAAAATTTGTAGTAGTTACACTTACTCGACAGTTTTAAACAGTTGAAAAGGAAGAAAAGAAGAGGACACAACTCAACATCGGACTTAGATAGACTTAAGTCATCTCTTTCAATGAACTGAGTTCTTCGCAATAGGCTGTGATTTCGATATCAGACGTTGGACCTAAATCAATGTACTTTTTTCTTACTCAACTAATTAACTCTTTGTGGGCGTCTTTAATTACTTTAATTCCAAGTCATTTAGTAAGTTCCTTTTTTTATTTTTATTTCTTGAGAAGTGCTTAGAGAAAAGAAAAAAAGAATCTACATTGTGAGTCAACTGTATTCATTATCTGCAATTCGATTGAAAGTTTTCTTTTGACCAGAAACAGTTACAAGTGTGGATGAACTGGTTTTGGGGTGTGAGTAGTGATGGCTATGTCTAGAGATGTCAATGGGCCGGCCTTGGGGCCCAACGGGCCTCCAACAAAAACGGGCCGGGGCCAGGCATGATGATTGAAAAACGGGGCCGGCCGGGGCCGGGCCTGAAATCTGGATATATGGGCCCAGTCCAAGCCCTGGCCCTAGGCCCAATATTTAGGGCCGGGCCCGGGCCCAAGAAATTTTTTTTGGTTTCCAACTCCTTGTTATTTATTTGCGTCGATGGCCAACAAGAATACATCAAATTAATTGGTTGAGATTGATACATGTTAATTTGGTGTAATATTGACACTCCTTTTTTTGCCTACTAACATTATAATTTGTAAGTAGCATTTTTTGGAAGTTTCAATTCTAATCAGTTTATTTCAAATTTATACTATTAGTTTAATTTGGTGTAAAGTTTTAGCATATATTTTGAAATCCTAATCAGTTTATTTCAAATTTATACTATTAAGCTTTACTTTTTTCACTAAAGTTGAATTTTTGTTATTATAATGTACCACTAAAAACTAGTTGGAATTTACAAGAATTTAAATTTGGAGTATAGTTATTAATTTCCTAGACGATCTTAAGCAAGTATAGATTTTGACTAACAGTTTTTCTCTCTACTTGGTCTCATATACAAAATTTTATTCTATATATATGACTCTCATAGGTATATAGGATGGTTAATAACTCTCATATGTAGAGACTTTGTTTTGCTATGAGGATTATTGCTCCCTCGATGTGTGTGATACCAACCAAAAAATGCGCTTATGCGGAGATGAAGATGTACAATTTCCTTATTTTTGAATAGCTATTTAAAAAACTTAAGCTATCAAAGAATAATATTCTTGTCCTCAATAATCGCTGTCACGTGCAAGCCACAATACCAAAGCAAACCAAATGCATTTTAACCTTTTCTAATAAGGAATGCTTCAAATTTCTTATTGAAGTAATACTAGCCGTTTATAGTTATTCGGGAGGGTAAAAGTGTAAAAAACCTTAAAAGATTTGAAAAAATTAGCTTGGACCAAAATACTCCCAAAACTAGCCGTTATATAGTTGTTGGGGGGGGGGGTAAAAGTGAAATTTTCGAAATTATTGGGAAATATAGCCGTTTGGGGGGAAAATGAGGGAAAACAAAATTTGAAAAAAAATGGGCCAACCCAGAAAAAGGGCCAAATTTAGGGCCAGAAAAGGGCCCAATTTCGGGCCGGGCTTTTTTAGGGTCGGGCCTGGCCCGGGCCAATTTTGGTGAAACCTTGGCCTGGTCCAAGCCCAAGCCCAAGCCCAAGGCCCTTTATTTTCGGGCCTGCATTGTTCATAAGAGGGCCGGACCAGCCCGGGCTTTTTTCGGGCTGGGCCGCGGGCTGCCCGGCCCATTTGACATCTCTAGCGCCTATGTCGTGTTTTGCAGTCGCACAAGACGTCATTTTTTGGTGTTAGTGGTGGCTATAGCATTTGACAAAGGAACACGTAGAAGAAGGTGGGTGGTTGACCTGAATTGATAGTTTTTTCCCTCACGTTTCCATCGATGTAAACTTCAGGATTTTTTTATTTTTGAAGGCCAATGCGTAAATGTTGGAGTTTTAACTTTTTTTTTTTGGGAATTAATATTAGACTTGAAATTTCTACATTGTCATCAATATGATTTAACTAATGGTTGACCACGAACCAGCGCTTTCACCGGTTCGACGACTGGTCTAGATCTATTTCAAAACTGTTAACTCACGTTACTAAAATTCAACGGTAGATAAATCTAATACACTTTTTTCGGATTTTGTGTCCAACTGTTCATCTACGAAAACTATTTCCTTGACTGAAATTACACTCTAAAGTGAAAAATACAAATATTAATAACCCCAAAACAATAAAAAAAATAACCAGGGAAAAAAAACTCTTCAATGTCATTCGATTGATTTATTCTCTTTTGGCCAAAATCAATGGTGATAATATCCAGATTCTAGGCCTTACAATGGTTCTTTTCATCAGTTCTTTCTACATCCCCAAGCTGCAAGTACAATTATTTCCCCCAAAACCAAATGATTTCATCAAAGTTGGATTGAGGGTCAAAATCTGATTAATTTCTGCAAACAAGAATCAAAGGACGACCAACTCATCAAATCTATATCCCCCCCAAAAAAAAAAACCAAAATTTACCAAAATTCTGAATGCCATTGTGCTCAAATAGAAAATGAAAAAAAATTAATAACCCACCCAGACGAAGATCCACCCAGTTATTATTACTACAAGATAGACGGAGTGAATCGGGTGAAAAGTAAGGCTCAGATCTGTTATGATCAGGCAAGAGAGGATGACACCGCCATGGCTGCCAACACCCAGTTGCAATGTAATCGACTACACTACCCTCCGGGTTTTAGCCCCGCCAAGATACGGATCAAATTATCTCACTGCCCGATTTAGACTCAGACCATTCTATCGTCACTGCCATTTCACATGCTTTACAGCAGCAGACGACGACGAAGAAGAAGTAGCAGCAGCAGCAACAGTTTAGGTATCTCTCACCACACACAAACACAAACACAAACACACACACATGCACGCACGCATGCATAAATTCACATGTATGCATAGGGCTGTTGATTTTGGAAATGAAATCATTGGCTCGGCAGAGAGGGGCAACCGCCCTCAGATTCCCCCAGGAGCCTCATTCTCATTTGTGAGTCTTTTTCATCCCTAATTCTGGTCCCCAAAGAATGGTTTTATAATGTCTTTTTGTCTTACTACTTTCTTCCCGCGTTGACCTCCTCTTTTATGTGTGGTAGAGGGGGCGTTTGGTGCTAGTTTAGACATTAGGTAATACGAGTCAATGTCATGCGTGTACGGAAATCAAATTAATAGAATAAATTTTAATTAAAAAAAATCAAAATCATGTACGTGTTTATTACCATATTCTGTAAAATGAATCTTAAATAACATAAAAATAAATTAGTCTTACGTGTCCAAAAATAAGTTAACAAAATATTATTATCGTATATAAAATGGCCTTAAAATTTTTCTAACTATATTTTCTGATGAATCTTAAATTGTGAAAACTAAACATTTTTTTGTAGGTAGTTACTTACTAATTAAGATTTTTATTTTGTGTCATTTTATAAGAAATTTCTTGGAATGTCACTTGTGATCATTGTAGGTTGGTAGTTATGTAATACCAAAAAAGTGTTACACAAAATCAAGTTTTGACTTAATAAATAGTATAGACATACTATATGGGAACACTAATAAACTACTGTAATCAGGAATCGGTCAAATTTACTTATCTTTTCCATTTTACCCGTGGCACTTTCGAACCCTGTCATGGGCCCCCTATCCCACCAACTTGTGTCCTCCTCTTCTCTCCTTTCTTCTTCGTTTTAACCGTTTCGTAATCATGATCGTGATTGTCATGAAATTTAGAGTTCAATCCCTGAGTTTATTTTTTCTTTTTCCTATATTCGTTTTGTCCATTTTGATATCAACAATCGGATTTTACTACGACCTCTCTAGTGTATGGGGTAGTGGTGGTGGTGTGTCAAAGACGAAGTTGTGATGGTCGACGCAGACAAGAATAAAGGTTGGTTGAGCAAGAAGACAATGGTGGTGGTCCATACGGTGGAGGCATTAGGTGGATGGTGAGAACATGAGAGGGGAGAGGAAAAGTTTCGATAAAAGAAAGAGAAAATGGGTTTGGTTGGGGGGGGGGGGACGGGGGGGAAGAGGGAGAGAGAGAGGACAAAAATAGAGAAACGGGAACAAAATGTTCTCATATGGAAAGTGAGTAAAAATTTTAGGACTCCCCAAAAAGAAAAACTAATCTATTATTCAAGGACGAAGGGAGTATCATACTTTTTTTTGGCACTACTAGGAGACTAAATGTACTCAATATGGAATGACTATTAAATTCCCAACGACCAGTTTGGCTTAATTATCCTACTCATGGTATTTGCGAAACCATCAAATATCCTGCCACTATAACGCCGCTCAAATTTTTTCCCCAAAACATGACCATAATTCTTAAAATTGAAAAGTGTTAATAGATAGGGCCAATTTTGACCATTTGTCTGCATGCTTGGAAGTCTCGAATCATATTCGTATTGTGTTAGACATCAACTAATTGCAGAGGAAATTGTGGTGCCTCCTTCCCCTTCTCGTTTCTAAGCCTCTCTCTCTCTCTCTCTCTCTCTCTCAAATTATGTCACCACCGCCGGTTTCCCTAGTAGGTGATGACGTGGTAGAATGGCTTAGCTCTTTGTTCATTAGGGTTTTTGCTCGAAATTTTGGATGGCCATAGTCGTCACGTCTGTTTGCCTCCGGTCAAATGTGTTCTTCTGTTTTCCGGTGCCGGTAATCGGGTTCGAGATTATAGTCGGGTTAAGCTGTCAGGGTCTTATCCTTGATTGATTTGTGGTGGTGATCGGGTAAGAGTTATTTTCGTCGTCGTGGGCATGCATGAAGTGCAACCTTGGGTTGGAGAGGGGTTGATGAGTCTAGGTCAAGGAATTTTTTTCCTCTTGCCCCCAGTTAATTCCCCTTCCCCTTTGACCTCTAAAAGTTAAAGGTTTTGTGATGTGCGATTGAAGACGGTTTTGTTTCTGCTTCTTGTAGTTTAGTTTGATTTAGATTGGTTTAGCATAGATAGGGCTGAGCTGATTTTCAATCGGTGTTGATGGTGGTCTTTGTCCAGGTGTTGTTGGTAGGATGGGGATGAAGTCTTTTGTCTGATGGTGTTTTTGTGGTGCAGGGTTTCTATTGGTGCTCCGTTTAGGTGATTCTTATAGGTTTTGGTGATCTATTTTGATGGTGTTTTCTGGCCTGGACAACGGTGGGATGGGCGGGGCGGAGAAGCTGGTGTTACCGGCACTGGCGAGGATGGTGTTACCGGCACTGGCGAGGATACATGTGGATGGAACGAGACGACGTTGTAGTGATGAGGACAGGTGTCTGGAGATTAGGGTTGGTGGCTGACAATTGGTAACCCCCTCGGGCTTCGGACCTTATAACACGCGTTCGTTTAATTTTATTACAAGTTTGAAAGTTTTACAAAGTAATAAGGTATAAATGTTAAGACGATGCAAAGGCACATACTCCAACTTATACACCAATTAAAGATGATACTCAATTATGCATTGAAATTATACGATCCCTCGTCATGCTGAGTACTATCAACATATTCCAGCGTCGACACCCTTTTTGTTCTTCTGGTGATCCATTGGAGGCCACTAGGGTTTGTGCTACACGATGTTGAAGCCCTCCACATTCCTTGACCCAAAATAAATCTAAGACCTCACGAGTAGACAATCACCATGGTATTGAGAGGAGAGCGCTGATATGCAAACCCATGCGTAGCAAAACAACATTAAAGATGGTGATGATTTGTAAATTGAGCCTATCAATCTTCAGTACATTGTGGGGTGTGGGGAGGGGGTGTTGCAGGTAGTAAAGCAAGAAATCCAGGCATCCTTCAATACGTGAGCGATCAATAGTCATCACCTCTTGATACCACCTCCTTGCAAGTTGGGCGTAGTAATATGGTATGCTCAAACTGAGATACGTAGCTACCTTTGATGTCACAAAGGGGAGGATAAGGCTGCCACAAATAGACAAGGAAATCTTCTCGTTAGTTACAGATACTATCTTGTTAACTTGATAAAACGTCTCGTAAATAGACATCCATCCTAGTTGGAGGGTCAACAGGCTGTTGCCGAATATCATTTTAGCTGAAGCTTTCCCCAGGAATTCTGATACACCTTTAATGGTGGAGTCAAACTAACAGCAGAAGACTTGTTTGGTGCTCTACTTGCACTAAACAATAGAAAAAGAAAGGATACACAGCGCGCACAAAGCTAGCTTAGATCTAACATGTTGGTTAAGGGCCATAATAAATTCCTGTGGGGATTCTCTGAAGATGCAAAAATAACCATCCCTTTGTATCAAGATAAACATTGTATTATTTCCAAACATGCAGCATATAATGTAGGATGTACAACATTTCAATGCAAAGCGACACATTCACTCTTCATATCTTATGTATTTAATACGCCAACATCAAATAAAATAGCAAGCCAAATTCATGCAAAAGATAAACCATCCTTACCTGATACCATAATTATAAGCCTTCCGAAAAGGCATTACTTTGCAGTCTTTCCCCCTTTTGGAGCTCTAATTTACAAAGTGGAACGCTGAGATTGACTCAGAAGAGCAAGTACCACATCCCAAATCAGCCCTCAGAACCTGTCTTCCCTACTTGTCCCACAGGAATGGCCATCTTTCAGCACATTGGCTTAAGGAGGACAGACCACAATGTAAGCAAACCAAAGTGCACCTAAATACCTAAATGGATCCGCAAAACAACTAATGACTTAAGTAAACAGGAAGGGAGAACCTCATATTCAACCCCTCAAGAAATCCACCATCCACAGCAACATGGAAACCAAAGAGGAGGTGGTCCCTCACTTTGGAGTGTTTGGAGCTCCTAGAGGATCCCATTGACAAGAATGGAATTTGACAGGAGAGTCAACAACCCCCCTCCCCATACCCCCTGGTAACACAAGATCCAAAAAGAATAAACAAAAGTACTCCAAATCACTTGATTATGTGCCTCATAAATATTCTTATTCAAGCCCCTGAAAGCACCCATTTGGCAGTAGAGTTGTACAAGGGATTTGCCTAACACCACAAATCCGCGATCCTGCTTAGCTGAACAGCTAAGCCTTTGGAGAACAGCTTATGCACATGCCATAAGGATTTACCAAGCAACCAAGGGCGGAAGCCCCTTATAATATCCATCGTCCTCCCAACTTCCGAACTCCAATCAGAAGAACCGTGGCTATGATTGTCATCAGACACATTCGTCATCAGTTCTCCTTCACCACAAACCCGCGGAGAAACCAAAAGTCAGCAAACTAACCACTCCAATCTCTTGAAGAATCCTTAGTAAGACATTTTGTAGACGGGTTCCCTTTTCAAAACCTTTTATATCCCGGCTAAATTCCTCCTTGCAAAGGTAGAGCGGCCCCATGTGGTAGCTCCATAGAAGAGCCTACCAGTCCCATGTGGTTTGCTCTATTGCACCACCTTCTTTAAGCTAGAGACGCTCAACATGTGTCTCTAGCTGATCTCGTCTACGAGTACATGTACCTAAATCACCTTATTTCCTCATCCCTTCTTGATTTTTTACTCCCAGGACAGGACCAGAAAACATTCACATTCCTGTTCTTTTTAATGACAAAGCGAATGAATGCCAACACTCACCTAGGGTCACAGCGGGTAAAGCAACCACCGCATTGAACAGAGAAGAAATGGGCAAACTATACCCCAGCCAAACCTTATATAACGTAAACATCAGTCAGGATAACCTACTCTCTTCTCCTTGTTCCAGCAGTGTACCAAACTACTCTCGTGTTATTCAAATTTTGGAGTCAATTACTGTTACTCATGCAGAAATGTTTTCTCCATCATACAACAAATGGACAAGAACAAGAGACTCCATTTACAGAGCAAAGTAATTGAACACAGGAAACCACTAACTCTGACTCGTCTCCATCAAATCATGAACGGGAGGAAAAGAGAAGTAATAACCCAAAGCTATTAAGTCAACATACCTGAACTATTCCAGCATCACATAGATTCTTTAGCGCCATTAAGTATTTAGTCTCCCCAAGTCGGTCTAAGTATCGTCTGCAGAATGCCAACGTGGAGAAGTTCTTATTAATTGTTGCGAGTAGCTGCTTTGCTCGAGGTAACCGCAATGGAGTATGGCCAACATCAAAGTTCTTCATGTAATGGCTGCATTCCAAATCTTCCCTGACATACCCCTTCCCTGCATACAAAGAAATGGCAATATGTCACCAGGTGCAACCACTGTAAGATTTATCAGGTAAGACGATATCTTTCTTCCACCAGATCTTGTGATATTACCTGTCGACCCAAACGTTTCAATGGCATAAAATTCCCCCTCTTCCATCTTTGTTTGCTCTCCTCCTTTCACTATTGGTACCGACTTTCCAGCATGAATCTGATAAGGCCCAATGCTATGTCCATTCAAGTTTCGGATGCTTTTAACTGCAAAAACAACCAAATCCCTTCCAGATCATTTACATGCAAGCAAGACAAGGCACATAAGGGAGGAAAAACACTCAAAGGATAATTGAAAGTGATGTTTTCGGATCATTTACAAGCAAACTAGACTCAAAGTATCATATTTGACGTTTGAAGCTACCGTCTATCATGTTGCTTCGGTGAGTAATTACCAGCGGTGGTCTGATCTGTGAGATAGGTGTTCGGTTTGATCTCTGGATGGAGATGCTAGCGATCGGTTAGGATCTAGGTAGCACGGACACGGACACTGTGTCGAACACCGACACCAATGGGAACACCGGACACCGCAATTTCAAAAAAATTAGATTTTGGACACCGCTATTTTTTTAATATATATATATATCAAATACATTTCAAATGCTAAGTCAAAATATCAAATACACTAACACAAGCAACATTTCTGAAATTAAGTACTGGACAAAATAACTAAGTCAAAATAAAAAGAAAGAGGGATTTTCTTCACTCAGTAACCAGCACAAATGCTAAGTCAAAAAAGAAAAAGGAAGAGAAAACGACTCTTGACAGAGGGCGAAAAAAAAAAGAAAAGAAAAGAAATAAACGACTCGAGTCTTGACAGAGGGAGAAAAAATAAATAAAGAAACGACTTGACTGAGAGGGAAGGGAGAGGAGACGAAGAAACGACTTGACTGAGAGGGAAGGGAGAGGAGACAAGATGAGGAGGAAGGACGTGTGGGTCAGCGACGGCGGCAAAGGACCTCCGGCGACGATCAAGTGAGCTCCGGCCATGGCGACGACTTCGGTATTTGGCGACGACGACGATGGCAACTAGATCTGTCGGCTTCGGCTTCGGAATGTTGGCCACTGAGCTCCGGCGACAGCTCCGAGTCGGTAATGGCTTAGAAGGGTACCCGTGAGGTGAGAGGGAAGGAGACGGCACCCGTGAGGTGAGTGAAGCAGATGGTAATGGCTCAAATTAGGGCACAATTATTTTTTTTGTAAAAAAAGCCCCACATATTCTATTGATTGACCCCCGACATTAGTTCCAAAAATTCCAAATTAGACCCAAACGGTCCGACAATGCACAACGCCGTGTTCGACACTCCTTGACGAAGTGTCTAACACGGTATCGGAAATTTAAAAAAAAAATGCTGACACTAATCAGTGGTGTCCGACACGTGTCGGCCGGTGTCCGGAGGGTGTCGGGGTGTCCGTCCGTTTAGGACACCATACCTCCACCTAGGAGAGGTGTCCGAGCTTCCTAGGTTAGGATAATATTGAGCTGGTGATGGCGGTCAGTGGTCTGTGTTGCTACAGTTGCTGTGGCGATGACGAATTGGGATAAAAGAGGAGAGAGCTAAGATTATTTGTTCGGATATTAGTGTAGAAAAGATTGAATTGTTGATCTCAATTGAAAAACAAGCACCTTGTTTGAGTCATCCAACACCTTTTATTTGTGCTCTGGGCGAGTATGCAAAGGTAGGAAATTTGTTGCTTGTTGAATAATATCAATGATATTCCTCAATAACATGCCAAGTATAGCCAGGATTCCCAGAAGAAGCCATTTCCTTTGAAACTTTGTGCAACTCATATCATGGTTCGAGCGCTAAACAAACCTGGGCTAGCGTCGCTTCACATGCAAAAACTAACCATTCAAATTTAGATCAGATCTACTATTCTTTTCTAGCGGTTAACCTTTGCAGCGAAACCTACATTCCAGACTTCCTTCTGATGCCATAAATAAGTGCAGAGTAATATGACTGAGCTCACAAACTCGACCTCCTAACCTGACAAAATAAATTGCCTAATAGAAACTCAAACCGATAGTACGAGTCGAGGATGTGAGACATATTCAATTTTGGTTCATAGCATAATGTTTTGGTTTGTAAGGGGCGCAACATTCATTAATCCTCTTAAAAGGCCAAATTGTCAAATTACTGAGCCTCGACAATAATCACGTAATTTTTTTAAGTCAATTACAAGTCCAAGATCTGACTGTGAGCCTTAAGGTTTGGAAGGTGCTATTCGTTGTAGAATAAACAAGCTGATCGCCAAATGAGAAGAAGCACAAAAATCAGAACATTATGACAAAATTATCCCTACATTGAAATGTTTCGCTAAACATTAAGAACATAACAATGATACGAACTTCAGAAAAGATGTACTTGACTAAATTATTGGGCAAACATTATACCTTGGAACACCTTTCCATTTATTTCTACCTCATATGACTCCATGACCTCTTGGATTGCAGCACCAATATCACAAAGACGTACATCAATTCCTGATTCCTAAATATCATACAAGGAGTTATCAATAGCATGTTTATACACACACGGGTTCTGTAGGGTTAGATACAGGAGTAAATAAGGGCTACCCAGTTTGGTACCCATTAAGAAAGGTTAGCGGCTGGCCTACCTGAAACCTCATGATTGTCAGCCTGAGCTTTCACCCTAGTTATTTAATACCATATGGTACAGGTATCATATTCGTACAACCGAATATTTGAGAAAAAGAACTCGCATACAACGCCATTTTCCCAAAGATAAACTCGTTTTTTTTTTTTTTTTGGGTACGAGCGCTACTTTCATGTTTCTTACACTACGGATTATTTGCAACCACAAGTATGGAAGACAAAAACAGCAAAATGAGCATTAAATGCCATGTCCGAGATAGCCTGAGCCTTTGGGGCATCAAACTGCTATCTTCACCCTTGAGTTTTTATTTTTTACAATTTTGTCCTGCTCTCAGCACACTCAGAGAAGACAGCTGCCTTTGTCCTTTAGTGCGTAATGTACTTATAGCTTAGTTCAGCAACAAAAGAAAAACTTGATTAGTGGCTCGACCGAAGTGTAGTGGATTTGATCATATTCCTATAATGCCCATTTCATTGTATAAAAATATCTCTATTCGTAAGAGGAGAGTTATTGTTAGGCAGTACATTACAAATGTTAAATTAACAGGAAATATTAAGTCACCTAATTTAGTACATCAATAGACCAATATCAATAGCGTTCGCATCATTCATGTCGATATCCAATGCATATTTTATACCTGACCAGTTTTTCATTGCCAATTTTTGCCGTAACCTTTATATTACTCATCCGGATAATATTTGTTCGACTAACATTCCGTCTATTTCCCGACCCATATTTTACTAAACCTTGGTTTCACTATTGCACCACGCAATGACCCCTAAAGTTTCATCACATGTCAAAAAGGAAAAAAAGATAAAAGATAAAATCTTGCTCCATACTCGGATTCAAAGATAACAACCTTGATACCCGTATTTGTGGCTTCACGTGAGGCCTCGAGTAACGGATCAAACATAGGATTGAATGCCACCGTAAATGCACAGTCAACAATATGTCCTGCACGTAAGAACAATCAGATAACAGTGGCACACTACCTTGCAAAATCGAAATCAACATAACGCAATTAAAGTTACCAATAACCCAAAAAAAAATGGAATACGCATGAAACTACCATTGATATGAGTTCCGAAATCCAATTTCATCACATCATCATACTGAAGCACAGTTTTATCTCCGGAATTCGGGGTCCAGTGTGCTGCAACCCTGATAGCAAGTAAAACACATGGTAAAGTCGCAAAAAAAGAGTCAAGTATGTCAGTGGTCCTTACACTATCACCCAAATTCCAGCCCCTCAAACCATCAACTGAGCCTTTAACTAATCAATTTTCCATTATATGCCGATGTGACTACTGAGTGGGGGCATTTTTGTTTGTACACACAGATGGTTTGCTGATTGAGCCTAGGCTCCAAAGGTCAGGGCAGCCCAAAAAGCAACCACCAACAGACTTGTAAAATGCCTATGTGCCAGAGTTCAATCATGAATCGACCCTTCCCTCCAATCACGAAGCATTTGAAGTCTTTTTGTCTTTTGTCAATGCACTTCCTATATTCTACATACTTAGCCAGTTGGCCTCCACTGATCTGCAATAAGGTCTAAAATTTAAACAGACCGATCCTCGAATTGGAACCATCACAACACGAGAGTCAATATTAAATCTTGATATCAAACAAAAACATGACTTGCTTTGGCCCGTTCCAGCATATTGCTAGAGATACAAGCACAATGAGGATGGCGAAAGCAGAATAGGTAGAAGATCAAGATCGATGCGATGCAATAAGAAGAATGAGAATCGTGACAAAGGGAAAGATCTTTCACAGAGCAGGTGCAATAATAAGGTCGTAGATTAATTCAGAGGCGATAACACTAGGCCGATTTCATGCTGGGCTATGAATACTTGGGGTTGTGGTCTTATGTAGGATGTGGCCGTGAGCCGTGAGGTTTGGTGTGTAGTGACAGCAAGTTTGATAAGTATGAGCGGTGACTAGTGAGTTGAGAGACATAGGAAAGTAGACATAAAGTGAGAGAGGGGAAAGGGTGGGGGTTAGACATTATATAGTACTTTAAATCGAAATGCAACTGCCCCACAAATACTTAATGTGCCAGGCACATGGTAACCAAACAGCTAAATTGTTAACAAAAGAAATATATTCAGTCACGTTTGGCAGGGCTGTAAACAGACACTGTTCGGATGGATAACGAATATAAAGTATCCCTTGTCTTTTGCCACCGGGACTGAATTTGGATCTGCAAATGCCAGTATACCAAAATGCATATCCGTATCCCTATCCATCTCCGTATCTGCTCGGATAGTGATCCAACTCGGATACTCATTCGTATCAGTAATTTAAATTCACTGACTAAGTATTTGACCATTATAAGTGTGAGCCTGATTCTGGAAATTTATCGTTTTCAAAAAGAAATTTCAGAAATGCATCTTTGTTGTGTGTGTCTCTGTGAGCGCGCGCGCTCTATCTGCAGTTTTTTCTTTATGAATGACAAGACTTGACTTTGCATGCAAGAACATTTGTATCGATTGGACTAAGTGTTCATTTAAGGTTAGAAAGTAGGAATTATGGTACTCATGCACCATACAAGGAATATCTAAACTGGCAGAAAATAAAAGTAGACATTAATCCTGCTCCGCAAGAAAGGAGGCGGAATTTAAAGGCTATGCCATGCACACTCTTACTGGATGCTTACAGACACATGACATGACAGCTTACTGGGACTGTCTCTAGAATGTTCTCCAAGTCTTTCACTTGTACATTGTAGAGAATTCTAGAGACAAACACCTACATCTATTACACGAAGAAAGATTAACATGTAATAAACACATCGAATATAGGTTTCATCACATCTGTATACGCTTAGCGGCGGATATTTTCATACAAATATGGAAACTGACAGATCATATATATACTTCAAGATATCCGCTCCAAATGTATACAAATCCGAAAGGAAAATTTTCAAATATCCATTTCCAGCCCTAAAGTTTGGTAGTCCAAGGGCTAAACCTGTTCAGTTGATAGTTCAGGGGCCACTGGCAATAGCATAAGGGCCAGTGATGCATTTGACCTCAAAATAGAGAAAAAGAAAAGAAAAGAAGGGAAAGGAAATGGATACAGATTTCCCAGTAGGAAAATATTAATTATTACCAGTTCAATGAGCATCCTGTAGGGAATGCAATGCCCGCTTGTAAACCATTCTCAGATATCAACTTACGAACAGTGTTCTCCAAGGTCTCACACAGGTCAGTCATCAACATTCCAGGCTTCAAAATACCCTTCATATATTTTCGTACCTGAAAAGATATAAAACAAAGCGAAAAGTAAAGTATTAACAAACAGAGACGACAATCCTCAACAAATTTCTTTTACACTCATAGAAAGCAAGCACGTATATAAACACGAATGTTGCCAAACCAATGGAAACCTGGCGATGGACTTCTGCCGCTTGCCGAACGGAATTATAAATGGGTTTCTCAAGGCGCTCCAAATCCCTCTTTTCCTCGGACGTAGTCCTCCATAAGTTACTATTACAAAAAGAAAAGGTCGCTAAAGAAATTGCTAGAATCAACAAAACCAAGTAGAAAAAAAAAACAGAGGGAATTGAAGTATACGAAGGACGCATTCCATTGATATCTAGTAATAAAATAACAGGTGCAGAACAGGTTAACGCAAAGAGAGAAGAAGTGAAGGAACGGTAGACCAGTGTCTAAAAACACTAGACCTCCAGGAATACATAACTACCTCAATAAAATTAAACAAGAGAATACTACCTAAGCTTCCAGTACGACGTAACTTAAATAACCAGCAACCCCTAAGCCAAAAAAAAGTTAGAAGAATAGGAAGGTTGAAATCAGATATTAAATCTTGGTGGTCCAGGGTAGCATCTAACAGCTTGGGGCGGTCTTTCTCTCTTGCTAATATACTGCATAGGAGGTAGCATCTCAGCTCTTAGGGCGGGTAAGAGATAGGGACTGAAGAGTTTCTTTAATCTTGTACAACCAACACATGCAGCAACAACCGACCGACATAGTAGTCCCCATCTCCTTCGGCGAAAATTAAGCATTACTGTCCACGTAAATAACAGGATCTTCTACTCTAATGGCATCCTGGTACATCTAGAGCTTAAAACCTTCTCATACCGGCCTAATCAAATCTTTATTCACAAAACATAGGAAGGACAACTGACTCAAACTCCCATGGAAGCGCCTTCAAATTTCTACCAACCTGCAATATTTGAAAAGCAGAAACCTAAAAGCAAGCATTCTTACTATCAAGCACCTAAAAGTAAGGAGTTACACACTTACGTCTCGATATCTTTGAAAATCAAGAAAATATTCAGTTCCTATCAACAAAATAGACCCAGACCAGCACCCAAATCTCACAACCCTAAACAAAAGCCCAACGACTACAAGGAACACAATGCAATAAAAGCTATAAAAAAATGTTCCCAGGAGAAAAATTAATCAGTAATAATTAACAAAGAACGCGGTTGAGCCTAGATAGTCCTCTTTAAGCAAAGAGAAAGCGAGGCCCGGGAACAACGAAAGAGTGAAGAGGCAAAATCAATGCATCCAGGTCCTATTCCTCCTGCCAAGTGGACTACATGGGCACAAATGCCTCCATCTATTGCAACACCTTTTTCTTCTCCGAGTCCCTCTTAAGTCTCGATATCTCAGCCACTAAACATAGTGTACTGTAAACTCCACAACCCCTTAAAGTATCATGCAATAGTTATTCTCCTAACACCTCCTCACAATGTCAATAAACTGGTTCCCTTGCTAGTGTTTGTGTACAATCAAAAAGACAACCTTAAGCTCTATTCAAGGATCCAATTGGGAATCCCTCAAGGCCACATAGAGGCTTCCACCAAAGAGCATCCTCCACCTGAGAAGTTGCTCAAAAACTCACTCAAAATCCCTTCAGAAAGTCCCAGTGAATATTGGATTCCCCATCATGGACGCAGACATGTAATGGCTTCTCATTCTGAGGGGATTTCAACCCGTGACCTTGGCCACCAGGCATTCCCACGCACTTGTCTAAATGAATTGAATTCAAAACTGAAGTTTGAATAGACTTACTCATCCTTATATTGTTGAATTTCTCCCTCGGGAAACTCCCCAGATGGAAAAAGTTCAGTAACAGGAATAGTAGGCGGATCAGTTTGCTCTGGCACTTCTTTTTTCTTCCTGTGTCCGAGGAAAGAGAAAGTTAAACCTAATTTTGAAATGTTAGATAAGAAAAGACTAAATAAAGATGTAAATGGTGCCTCACTTGTTTTTACTTTTCTTCTTCTTTTTCTTTGCCGCTTCTGCATAACATCCAAATGAATGCAAGTATATTTATTGAAAAAAATAGCATGAAAAAGCATATTGTCACCCAAGTAACAAGATAATGAATGTATCAGGTTATCAACGAGAGCTTGATATATCTAAAATAAGAGAATAGCTTTTACGACCAGCATTTTCTCTTTCAGCCAAGTTCCATAACTATTACTTCCTCCATCCCACATAATCCGATTGCTTTTTTTTTTTTTGCACACAGATTAAGGATATGGGTCATTTATTGTATGTTTCCCATGCTACCGATTAGCGAGAGGAGGGAAGAAAGTGAGCCAAGAGAAAGAAAATGAATTAGTGGAGTATTGAATGTGGAGAGAGAAATAGAGTAAAAAAAGTGTAAGAAGGTGGGCCAAGAGAGAGAAAAATGAGTTGGTGGAGAGCTAAGTATGGAGAGAAAAATAGAATAAAAAATATAAAAAGGGTAAATATGTAAAAATACCTACAGAATTTTTCTTAATTTGGAAAGTGAGCAATTCTTGTGTGACGGCCGAAAAAGGAAATATAATCAATTTATATGGGATAGAGGGAGTAATTGTTACTTCAGACGCCATTTCAAAATTTCCTGCACCAGGATATATAATCATCCACAAAAGCATGAGGAAAACAAAAAATAATAACACTACTAAAGATGGCTGTAGATTTGTCAAAAATTTGAAAGCACAGAGAGAAGAACAGAAAGATCAAATATGGAGATCGGAGTGCGTTCCCTCTAGCTTGGTAAAGCATAAAGTGCAAGACAAAAAGTGCTTGAAAGGAAAAAGAAAACCAAAGAAGCGGAAAGGCGACATCTCCAACTAAAGACGTCGCTTAAAAGCACAGAATAATCAATCCCAGAATGGCCTTTTGACACTTCAATCAAGCCAACACCAAAATCGAGGCCAACACATGGAAATCAGAGATTGTGGTAGTTATTAAGTAACAAAAGACACACCAAGCCCAGTAGTTATTAAATATTATCAGGCCGCTCTCAAAGGAACAACAAGATGCGCTACTTACATCACTATTTAACACCATGTTGGCAACTCAGAGATACGGATAATACCATTTTCTTGTTGTTTGAGCTTTTTTGAAGACGAAAACTTCGCTTTTCTAAAACCGATAACTAATAAACAGAATTGACAAGTTTGGGTAACACATAGTAGTCCAGAAATGAAGACCGCTTTAGGAAAAGATGTTGATTTTGTACTATTAGAGTTAACTATGTAAATTAAGGAATCTCCTTCCTTAATTTACACAGTCTCATCAATCTTGTATCCTTTCAATCCTTAATTTACTCATTGTATTTATTGCTAGGCCAACTATAATGCCTATACATAGACAGGCCTCCTATGTACTATTAATACAAACCAAAATATACACATAATTCTTTGAATCAACTAGATATCAAGAGCCCTATTTTCGGATTTTTTTTTCTCCCCACCCTCTTCCCCGCAGCACCAACGCTGCTGTCATGTATAATCGGATGCGCCGCCACATCGTCCCTATTTCTCTTCGGCCCATCTTCTGCTCAGTTCCAAGTCCTATAACAACTACGGACAAGCTCAAAATAAAAAATCGGGTTAATCTGTACTTTGCCACATTTTTCAGAGCCACACTACGCCGCACGCACCACCGTAGCCCCATAACGCATCAACGCGCCGTCACGCGCCTTCAAGCGTTCGCACATATCCGTACGTCAACACACGCCCACGCGTCCCCATGCGCAGCACGCGTCCTCACGCGTCCAATCACCTTCAAGCTCTCCGGGCCTAGTTTTCAAGTTCAGTTTGTCCTCACACAGCTTGGCTTCACTTCTGGTGCTTATTATTCTGCTCTATTTCGATGATAGTCTGATTCAGGATTGATCTTGGTACTGCTATATGTTGATCACATGATCATCACGGGCAACGACCTTTCAGGCATTTAACCTCTCAAACTCTCTCAGAGTCCACAGTTTGAGAGGAACGATCTTTAAGGTTTTCGATACTTTCTTGGTCTTGAGGTCACCTCTCATCATACTAGATACTTTCATTCTCCGACCAACATGCTTTTGATTTGCTCTCAAAGGCTGGTGTCTCTTTCAATAAACTGTTATGCTTCCTTTGGAGGAAAACTGGGAGCTGTACATTGACTGGTTAACCCCTTGGATCCCACCAATTATAGAACACTAGTTGGTAGCCTACTTTATCTCACTGTTGATCGACCAGGGATTGCTTATGCGGTTCATCAGGTTAGCCAGTTCATGGCCGCTCCCTCCGCCGTTCACTTGGCTGTCATTATTCGGATTTCGCAATATGTGCGAGGTACGATATTTCATGGCTTGCATTATCCGCCCGCATCCTCTCTACAGCTCACTACGTTCTCTGATGCAGACCGGGGACAAGACCTTTCCGATCATCGCTCTACTTTAGGTTTCTATTTTCTCCTGGGTAATTATATCATCTCTTGGCATAGCAAGAAACAATCCACTGTCTCTCGCTTTAGCACTGAGTAGTATCGAGCTCTTGCTGACACTACCCCTGAGTTAGTTTGGTTGCGATGGATACTCGTGGGCATGGGTGTTCCTTTTTACTCTATTACACCTATTCATTGTGACATTCAGTGCTATCCGGATCACTCAGAGAGGATAAATCACGTTGAGATTGATTGTCACGTCACTTCTATCCATCTCCTCATCGTACACTTCACCTCATTTCGTCTCTTCCTCCCATTAACTAGCAGTCTAGCAGATGTCTTCAAGAAGTCTTTCTTAGCAAAGAACTTCTTGCGCTTCGTTTCCAAACTCCACTTTGAATTTGAGGGGGTATTAGAGTCAACTATGTAAATTAAGGAATAATATCTAAACCCTAAATTAAGGAATATCCTTAATTTAATCATTGTCTTATTAATTTTGTGTTGTGTCAATCCTTAATTTACTCATTGAATTATTGTTAGGACAACCCTAATGCCTCTAGATTTATATATATACGCTTCCTATGTACTATTTATATACATACAAATGTACACACAATTTTCTAATTCAACTTATACCTTGGGGTTCCTCTAAAAGCAGCCCATCAACTTTCTCTTCGACACTAGCTACTGTTGCAGCTTCATAGCTGCCATCAGAAGCTCCTTCTTGTTCCACCACCACTTGTCCATTTAATTCTCCCTTCGCCATCATCAATTAATGCCTGCAACCAGTAATGGACATACCAATTTGCATGACTTCACAAGACCATAGGGTTTTTAATAGCCTTTACAAACATGTGTGTGATTTCGCGGGTGTGTGTGTCTCTGTGCGTGTATCGACACACATATGAGAACCTAGGGCTGAGTGAATTTGGGAAATCAGAGAGCAAATATGGACGTGAGCTTACCCAGTTGGTTCGATTCGAGGTTGACGGCGACAGTGGCTGGGCGTTGTTGCCGGTCTCGACTAGTATTCACGGCGGCTCCTCGACTGGGTCTTTATATGCGTTTTAACCCGTCAAAGGGCTGTGAAGGTGGGCGAGGTGACGATCGCAACGGGCTATTTGTAATTTTGCTTTTATATTGATCAGGCGTACACACGCGATGGGTGTGCGAAAACAAAATTAATAATATGAATTTTATTTTAAAAAAAGTCAGACATCACGTATTGTCATATGTCAAAAAATAAGTTATCAAAATATTATTATTGTATCAAACTTGGCCTTTAGATTTTTTTTGAACTATATTTTTCGATAAATTTTAACTTGTGAAAACTGAACATATTTTTATAGATAGAAATTAAGATTTTTATTTTGTGTCACTTTTAAAAATTTTCTTGGAATGACATTTGTCATCATTGTAGGTTGGCAGTTCTGTAAACCAAAAAGGTGTTACAAAAAACCATGTTTTCCCTTAATAAGTAGTATAGATTAAGTAAAAGAATTTATACTCCTTCCGTCCCTGAAAATTTAATTCACTTGATTTTGCACGCATATTAAGGATTTATGTTATATATTATATGTTTTCTCATTTTACCTTTAAAGAGAGAGAGGGAAGAGAGTGGGCCAAGATAGATAAAATTGGTTTGTAGAGTGTTAAATGTGGAGAGTGAAATAGAATAAAAAAAGTGTAAAGTGGTGGGATATGAGAGAGAAAAAATAAGTTGGTAGAGAGTTAAATGTAGAAAGAGAAAT
>JAVXUO010000338.1:0-69810 GCA_033065855.1 Escallonia rubra
CCATTGTGCTCAAATAGAAAATGAAAAAAAATTAATAACCCACCCAGACGAAGATCCACCCAGGTATTATTACTACAAGATAGACGGAGTGAATCGGGAGAAAAGTAAGGCTCAGATCTGTTATGATCAGGCAAGAGAGGATGACACCGCCATGGCTGCCAACACCCAGTTGCAATGTAATCGACTACACTACCCTCCGGGTTTTAGCCCCGCCAAGATACGGATCAAATTATCTCACTGCCCGATTTAGACTCAGACCATTCTATCGTCACTGCCATTTCACATGCTTTACAGCAGCAGACGACGACGAAGAAGAAGAAGTAGCAGCAGCAGCAACAGTTTAGGTATCTCTCACCACACACAAACACAAACACAAACACAAACACACACACATGCACGCACGCATGCATAAATTCACATGTATGCATAGGGCTGTTGATTTTGGAAATGAAATCATTGGCTCGGCAGAGAGGGGCAACCGCCCTCAGATTCCCCCAGGAGCCTCATTCTCATTTGTGAGTCTTTTTCATCCCTAATTCTGGTCCCCAAAGAATGGTTTTATAATGTCTTTTTGTCTTACTACTTTCTTCCCGCGTTGACCTCCTCTTTTATGTGTTGGTAGAGGGGGCGTTTGGTGCTAGTTTAGACATTAGGTAATACGAGTCAATGTCATGCGTGTACGGAAATCAAATTAATAGAATAAATTTTAATTAAAAAAAATCAAAATCATGTACGTGTTTATTACCATATTCTGTAAAATGAATCTTAAATAACATAAAAATAAATTAGTCTTACGTGTCCAAAAATAAGTTAACAAAATATTATTATCGTATATAAAATGGCCTTAAAATTTTTCTAACTATATTTTCTGATGAATCTTAAATTGTGAAAACTAAACATTTTTTTGTAGGTAGTTACTTACTAATTAAGATTTTTATTTTGTGTCATTTTATAAGAAATTTCTTGGAATGTCACTTGTGATCATTGTAGGTTGGTAGTTATGTAATACCAAAAAAGTGTTACACAAAATCAAGTTTTGACTTAATAAATAGTATAGACATACTATATGGGAACACTAATAAACTACTGTAATCAGGAATCGGTCAAATTTACTTATCTTTTCCATTTTACCCGTGGCACTTTCGAACCCTGTCATGGGCCCCCTATCCCACCAACTTGTGTCCTCCTCTTCTCTCCTTTCTTCTTCGTTTTAACCGTTTCGTAATCATGATCGTGATTGTCATGAAATTTAGAGTTCAATCCCTGAGTTTATTTTTTCTTTTTCCTATATTCGTTTTGTCCATTTTGATATCAACAATCGGATTTTACTACGACCTCTCTAGTGTATGGGGTAGTGGTGGTGGTGTGTCAAAGACGAAGTTGTGATGGTCGACGCAGACAAGAATAAAGGTTGGTTGAGCAAGAAGACAATGGTGGTGGTCCATACGGTGGAGGCATTAGGTGGATGGTGAGAACATGAGAGGGGAGAGGAAAAGTTTCGATAAAAGAAAGAGAAAATGGGTTTGGTTGGGGGGGGGGGGGGGGGGGAAGAGGGAGAGAGAGAGAGACAAAAATAGAGAAACGGGAACAAAATGTTCTCATATGGAAAGTGAGTAAAAATTTTAGGACTCCCCAAAAAGAAAAACTAATCTATTATTCAAGGACGAAGGGAGTATCATACTTTTTTTTGGCACTACTAGGAGACTAAATGTACTCAATATGGAATGACTATTAAATTCCCAACGACCAGTTTGGCTTAATTATCCTACTCATGGTATTTGCGAAACCATCAAATATCCTGCCACTATAACGCCGCTCAAATTTTTTCCCCAAAACATGACCATAATTCTTAAAATTGAAAAGTGTTAATAGATAGGGCCAATTTTGACCATTTGTCTGCATGCTTGGAAGTCTCGAATCATATTCGTATTGTGTTAGACATCAACTAATTGCAGAGGAAATTGTGGTGCCTCCTTCCCCTTCTCGTTTCTAAGCCTCTCTCTCTCTCTCTCTCTCTCTCTCTCTCAAATTATGTCACCACCGCCGGTTTCCCTAGTAGGTGATGACGTGGTAGAATGGCTTAGCTCTTTGTTCATTAGGGTTTTTGCTCGAAATTTTGGATGGCCATAGTCGTCACGTCTGTTTGCCTCCGGTCAAATGTGTTCTTCTGTTTTCCGGTGCCGGTAATCGGGTTCGAGATTATAGTCGGGTTAAGCTGTCAGGGTCTTATCCTTGATTGATTTGTGGTGGTGATCGGGTAAGAGTTATTTTCGTCGTCGTGGGCATGCATGAAGTGCAACCTTGGGTTGGAGAGGGGTTGATGAGTCTAGGTCAAGGAATTTTTTTCCTCTTGCCCCCAGTTAATTCCCCTTCCCCTTTGACCTCTAAAAGTTAAAGGTTTTGTGATGTGCGATTGAAGACGGTTTTGTTTCTGCTTCTTGTAGTTTAGTTTGATTTAGATTGGTTTAGCATAGATAGGGCTGAGCTGATTTTCAATCGGTGTTGATGGTGGTCTTTGTCCAGGTGTTGTTGGTAGGATGGGGATGAAGTCTTTTGTCTGATGGTGTTTTTGTGGTGCAGGGTTTCTATTGGTGCTCCGTTTAGGTGATTCTTATAGGTTTTGGTGATCTATTTTGATGGTGTTTTCTGGCCTGGACAACGGTGGGATGGGCGGGGCGGAGAAGCTGGTGTTACCGGCACTGGCGAGGATGGTGTTACCGGCACTGGCGAGGATACATGTGGATGGAACGAGACGACGTTGTAGTGATGAGGACAGGTGTCTGGAGATTAGGGTTGGTGGCTGACAATTGGTAACCCCCTCGGGCTTCGGACCTTATAACACGCGTTCGTTTAATTTTATTACAAGTTTGAAAGTTTTACAAAGTAATAAGGTATAAATGTTAAGACGATGCAAAGGCACATACTCCAACTTATACACCAATTAAAGATGATACTCAATTATGCATTGAAATTATACGATCCCTCGTCATGCTGAGTACTATCAACATATTCCAGCGTCGACACCCTTTTTGTTCTTCTGGTGATCCATTGGAGGCCACTAGGGTTTGTGCTACACGATGTTGAAGCCCTCCACATTCCTTGACCCAAAATAAATCTAAGACCTCACGAGTAGACAATCACCATGGTATTGAGAGGAGAGCGCTGATATGCAAACCCATGCGTAGCAAAACAACATTAAAGATGGTGATGATTTGTAAATTGAGCCTATCAATCTTCAGTACATTGTGGGGTGTGGGGAGGGGGTGTTGCAGGTAGTAAAGCAAGAAATCCAGGCATCCTTCAATACGTGAGCGATCAATAGTCATCACCTCTTGATACCACCTCCTTGCAAGTTGGGCGTAGTAATATGGTATGCTCAAACTGAGATACGTAGCTACCTTTGATGTCACAAAGGGGAGGATAAGGCTGCCACAAATAGACAAGGAAATCTTCTCGTTAGTTACAGATACTATCTTGTTAACTTGATAAAACGTCTCGTAAATAGACATCCATCCTAGTTGGAGGGTCAACAGGCTGTTGCCGAATATCATTTTAGCTGAAGCTTTCCCCAGGAATTCTGATACACCTTTAATGGTGGAGTCAAACTAACAGCAGAAGACTTGTTTGGTGCTCTACTTGCACTAAACAATAGAAAAAGAAAGGATACACAGCGCGCACAAAGCTAGCTTAGATCTAACATGTTGGTTAAGGGCCATAATAAATTCCTGTGGGGATTCTCTGAAGATGCAAAAATAACCATCCCTTTGTATCAAGATAAACATTGTATTATTTCCAAACATGCAGCATATAATGTAGGATGTACAACATTTCAATGCAAAGCGACACATTCACTCTTCATATCTTATGTATTTAATACGCCAACATCAAATAAAATAGCAAGCCAAATTCATGCAAAAGATAAACCATCCTTACCTGATACCATAATTATAAGCCTTCCGAAAAGGCATTACTTTGCAGTCTTTCCCCCTTTTGGAGCTCTAATTTACAAAGTGGAACGCTGAGATTGACTCAGAAGAGCAAGTACCACATCCCAAATCAGCCCTCAGAACCTGTCTTCCCTACTTGTCCCACAGGAATGGCCATCTTTCAGCACATTGGCTTAAGGAGGACAACCACAATGTAAGCAAACCAAAGTGCACCTAAATACCTAAATGGATCCGCAAAACAACTAATGACTTAAGTAAACAGGAAGGGAGAACCTCATATTCAACCCCTCAAGAAATCCACCATCCACAGCAACATGGAAACCAAAGAGGAGGTGGTCCCTCACTTTGGAGTGTTTGGAGCTCCTAGAGGATCCCATTGACAAGAATGGAATTTGACAGGAGAGTCAACAACCCCCCTCCCCATACCCCCTGGTAACACAAGATCCAAAAAGAATAAACAAAAGTACTCCAAATCACTTGATTATGTGCCTCATAAATATTCTTATTCAAGCCCCTGAAAGCACCCATTTGGCAGTAGAGTTGTACAAGGGATTTGCCTAACACCACAAATCCGCGATCCTGCTTAGCTGAACAGCTAAGCCTTTGGAGAACAGCTTATGCACATGCCATAAGGATTTACCAAGCAACCAAGGGCGGAAGCCCCTTATAATATCCATCGTCCTCCCAACTTCCGAACTCCAATCAGAAGAACCGTGGCTATGATTGTCATCAGACACATTCGTCATCAGTTCTCCTTCACCACAAACCCGCGGAGAAACCAAAAGTCAGCAAACTAACCACTCCAATCTCTTGAAGAATCCTTAGTAAGACATTTTGTAGACGGGTTCCCTTTTCAAAACCTTTTATATCCCGGCTAAATTCCTCCTTGCAAAGGTAGAGCGGCCCCATGTGGTAGCTCCATAGAAGAGCCTACCAGTCCCATGTGGTTTGCTCTATTGCACCACCTTCTTTAAGCTAGAGACGCTCAACATGTGTCTCTAGCTGATCTCGTCTACGAGTACATGTACCTAAATCACCTTATTTCCTCATCCCTTCTTGATTTTTTACTCCCAGGACAGGACCAGAAAACATTCACATTCCTGTTCTTTTTAATGACAAAGCGAATGAATGCCAACACTCACCTAGGGTCACAGCGGGTAAAGCAACCACCGCATTGAACAGAGAAGAAATGGGCAAACTATACCCCAGCCAAACCTTATATAACGTAAACATCAGTCAGGATAACCTACTCTCTTCTCCTTGTTCCAGCAGTGTACCAAACTACTCTCGTGTTATTCAAATTTTGGAGTCAATTACTGTTACTCATGCAGAAATGTTTTCTCCATCATACAACAAATGGACAAGAACAAGAGACTCCATTTACAGAGCAAAGTAATTGAACACAGGAAACCACTAACTCTGACTCGTCTCCATCAAATCATGAACGGGAGGAAAAGAGAAGTAATAACCCAAAGCTATTAAGTCAACATACCTGAACTATTCCAGCATCACATAGATTCTTTAGCGCCATTAAGTATTTAGTCTCCCCAAGTCGGTCTAAGTATCGTCTGCAGAATGCCAACGTGGAGAAGTTCTTATTAATTGTTGCGAGTAGCTGCTTTGCTCGAGGTAACCGCAATGGAGTATGGCCAACATCAAAGTTCTTCATGTAATGGCTGCATTCCAAATCTTCCCTGACATACCCCTTCCCTGCATACAAAGAAATGGCAATATGTCACCAGGTGCAACCACTGTAAGATTTATCAGGTAAGACGATATCTTTCTTCCACCAGATCTTGTGATATTACCTGTCGACCCAAACGTTTCAATGGCATAAAATTCCCCCTCTTCCATCTTTGTTTGCTCTCCTCCTTTCACTATTGGTACCGACTTTCCAGCATGAATCTGATAAGGCCCAATGCTATGTCCATTCAAGTTTCGGATGCTTTTAACTGCAAAAACAACCAAATCCCTTCCAGATCATTTACATGCAAGCAAGACAAGGCACATAAGGGAGGAAAAACACTCAAAGGATAATTGAAAGTGATGTTTTCGGATCATTTACAAGCAAACTAGACTCAAAGTATCATATTTGACGTTTGAAGCTACCGTCTATCATGTTGCTTCGGTGAGTAATTACCAGCGGTGGTCTGATCTGTGAGATAGGTGTTCGGTTTGATCTCTGGATGGAGATGCTAGCGATCGGTTAGGATCTAGGTAGCACGGACACGGACACGGACACTGTGTCGAACACCGACACCAATGGGAACACCGGACACCGCAATTTCAAAAAAATTAGATTTTGGACACCGCTATTTTTTTAATATATATATATATATATCAAATACATTTCAAATGCTAAGTCAAAATATCAAATACACTAATACAAGCAACATTTCTGAAATTAAGTACTGGACAAAATAACTAAGTCAAAAAAAAAGAGAGGGTGACTTTCTTCACTCAGTAATCAGTACAAATGCTAAGTCAAAAAAAAAAAAGGAAGAGAAAACGACTCTTGACAGAGGGCGAAAAAAAAAGAAAAGAAAAGAAATAAACTACTCTCGAGTCTTGACAGAGGGAAAAAAAAAAAAAAAGAAACGACTCGACAGAGAGGGAAGGGAGCGGAGACGAAGAAACGACTCGACAGAGAGGGAAGGGAGAGGACACGAGATGAGGAAGAAGGACCTGTGGGTCAGCGACGGCGGTGAAGGACCTTCGGCGACGATCAAGTGAGCTCCGGCCATGGCGACGACTTCGGTATTTGGCGACGACGACGATGGCAACTAGATCTGTCGGCTTCGGCTTCGGAATGTTGGCCACTGAGCTCCGGCGACAGCTCCGAGTCGGTAATGGCTTAGAAGGGTACCCGTGAGGTGAGAGGGAAGGAGACGGCACCCGTGAGGTGAGTGAAGCAGATGGTAATGGCTCAAATTAGGGCACAATTATTTTTTTTGTAAAAAAAGCCCCACATATTCTATTGATTGACCCCCGACATTAGTTCCAAAAATTCCAAATTAGACCCAAACGGTCCGACAATGCACAACGCCGTGTTCGACACTCCTTGACGAAGTGTCTAACACGGTATCGGAAATTTAAAAAAAAAATGCTGACACTAATCAGTGGTGTCCGACACGTGTCGGCCGGTGTCCGGAGGGTGTCGGGGTGTCCGTCCGTTTAGGACACCATACCTCCACCTAGGAGAGGTGTCCGAGCTTCCTAGCCTAGGATAATATTGAGCTGGTGATGGCGTCGGTGGTCTGTGTTGCTACAGTTGCTGTGGCGATGACGAATTGGGATAAAAGAGGAGAGAGCTAAGATTATTTGTTCGGATATTAGTGTAGAAAAGATTGAATTGTTGATCTCAATTGAAAAACAAGCACCTTGTTTGAGTCATCCAACACCTTTTATTTGTGCTCTGGGCGAGTATGCAAAGGTAGGAAATTTGTTGCTTGTTGAATAATATCAATGATATTCCTCAATAACATGCCAAGTATAGCCAGGATTCCCAGAAGAAGCCATTTCCTTTGAAACTTTGTGCAACTCATATCATGGTTCGAGCGCTAAACAAACCTGGGCTAGCGTCGCTTCACATGCAAAAACTAACCATTCAAATTTAGATCAGATCTACTATTCTTTTCTAGCGGTTAACCTTTGCAGCGAAACCTACATTCCAGACTTCCTTCTGATGCCATAAATAAGTGCAGAGTAATATGACTGAGCTCACAAACTCGACCTCCTAACCTGACAAAATAAATTGCCTAATAGAAACTCAAACCGATAGTACGAGTCGAGGATGTGAGACATATTCAATTTTGGTTCATAGCATAATGTTTTGGTTTGTAAGGGGCGCAACATTCATTAATCCTCTTAAAAGGCCAAATTGTCAAATTACTGAGCCTCGACAATAATCACGTAATTTTTTTAAGTCAATTACAAGTCCAAGATCTGACTGTGAGCCTTAAGGTTTGGAAGGTGCTATTCGTTGTAGAATAAACAAGCTGATCGCCAAATGAGAAGAAGCACAAAAATCAGAACATTATGACAAAATTATCCCTACATTGAAATGTTTCGCTAAACATTAAGAACATAACAATGATACGAACTTCAGAAAAGATGTACTTGACTAAATTATTGGGCAAACATTATACCTTGGAACACCTTTCCATTTATTTCTACCTCATATGACTCCATGACCTCTTGGATTGCAGCACCAATATCACAAAGACGTACATCAATTCCTGATTCCTAAATATCATACAAGGAGTTATCAATAGCATGTTTATACACACACGGGTTCTGTAGGGTTAGATACAGGAGTAAATAAGGGCTACCCAGTTTGGTACCCATTAAGAAAGGTTAGCGGCTGGCCTACCTGAAACCTCATGATTGTCAGCCTGAGCTTTCACCCTAGTTATTTAATACCATATGGTACAGGTATCATATTCGTACAACCGAATATTTGAGAAAAAGAACTCGCATACAACGCCATTTTCCCAAAGATAAACTCGTTTTTTTTTTTTTGGGTACGAGCGCTACTTTCATGTTTCTTACACTACGGATTATTTGCAACCACAAGTATGGAAGACAAAAACAGCAAAATGAGCATTAAATGCCATGTCCGAGATAGCCTGAGCCTTTGGGGCATCAAACTGCTATCTTCACCCTTGAGTTTTTATTTTTTACAATTTTGTCCTGCTCTCAGCACACTCAGAGAAGACAGCTGCCTTTGTCCTTTAGTGCGTAATGTACTTATAGCTTAGTTCAGCAACAAAAGAAAAACTTGATTAGTGGCTCGACCGAAGTGTAGTGGATTTGATCATATTCCTATAATGCCCATTTCATTGTATAAAAATATCTCTATTCGTAAGAGGAGAGTTATTGTTAGGCAGTACATTACAAATGTTAAATTAACAGGAAATATTAAGTCACCTAATTTAGTACATCAATAGACCAATATCAATAGCGTTCGCATCATTCATGTCGATATCCAATGCATATTTTATACCTGACCAGTTTTTCATTGCCAATTTTTGCCGTAACCTTTATATTACTCATCCGGATAATATTTGTTCGACTAACATTCCGTCTATTTCCCGACCCATATTTTACTAAACCTTGGTTTCACTATTGCACCACGCAATGACCCCTAAAGTTTCATCACATGTCAAAAAGGAAAAAAAAGATAAAAGATAAAATCTTGCTCCATACTCGGATTCAAAGATAACAACCTTGATACCCGTATTTGTGGCTTCACGTGAGGCCTCGAGTAACGGATCAAACATAGGATTGAATGCCACCGTAAATGCACAGTCAACAATATGTCCTGCACGTAAGAACAATCAGATAACAGTGGCACACTACCTTGCAAAATCGAAATCAACATAACGCAATTAAAGTTACCAATAACCCAAAAAAAAATGGAATACGCATGAAACTACCATTGATATGAGTTCCGAAATCCAATTTCATCACATCATCATACTGAAGCACAGTTTTATCTCCGGAATTCGGGGTCCAGTGTGCTGCAACCCTGATAGCAAGTAAAACACATGGTAAAGTCGCAAAAAAAGAGTCAAGTATGTCAGTGGTCCTTACACTATCACCCAAATTCCAGTAAAGCCCCTCAAACCATCAACTGAGCCTTTAACTAATCAATTTTCCATTATATGCCGATGTGACTACTGAGTGGGGGCATTTTTGTTTGTACACACAGATGGTTTGCTGATTGAGCCTAGGCTCCAAAGGTCAGGGCAGCCCAAAAAGCAACCACCAACAGACTTGTAAAATGCCTATGTGCCAGAGTTCAATCATGAATCGACCCTTCCCTCCAATCACGAAGCATTTGAAGTCTTTTTGTCTTTTGTCAATGCACTTCCTATATTCTACATACTTAGCCAGTTGGCCTCCACTGATCTGCAATAAGGTCTAAAATTTAAACAGACCGATCCTCGAATTGGAACCATCACAACACGAGAGTCAATATTAAATCTTGATATCAAACAAAAACATGACTTGCTTTGGCCCGTTCCAGCATATTGCTAGAGATACAAGCACAATGAGGATGGCGAAAGCAGAATAGGTAGAAGATCAAGATCGATGCGATGCAATAAGAAGAATGAGAATCGTGACAAAGGGAAAGATCTTTCACAGAGCAGGTGCAATAATAAGGTCGTAGATTAATTCAGAGGCGATAACACTAGGCCGATTTCATGCTGGGCTATGAATACTTGGGGTTGTGGTCTTATGTAGGATGTGGCCGTGAGCCGTGAGGTTTGGTGTGTAGTGACAGCAAGTTTGATAAGTATGAGCGGTGACTAGTGAGTTGAGAGACATAGGAAAGTAGACATAAAGTGAGAGAGGGGAAAGGGTGGGGGTTAGACATTATATAGTACTTTAAATCGAAATGCAACTGCCCCACAAATACTTAATGTGCCAGGCACATGGTAACCAAACAGCTAAATTGTTAACAAAAGAAATATATTCAGTCACGTTTGGCAGGGCTGTAAACAGACACTGTTCGGATGGATAACGAATATAAAGTATCCCTTGTCTTTTGCCACCGGGACTGAATTTGGATCTGCAAATGCCAGTATACCAAAATGCATATCCGTATCCCTATCCATCTCCGTATCTGCTCGGATAGTGATCCAACTCGGATACTATTCGTATCAGTAATTTAAATTCACTGATTAAGTATTTGACCATTATCAGTGTGAGCCTGATTCTGGAAATTTATCGTTTTCAAAAAGAAATTTCAGAAATGCATCTTTGTTGTGTGTGTCTCTGTGAGCGTGCGCGCGCTCTATCTGCAGTTTTTTCTTTATGAATGACAAGACTTGACTTTGCATGCAAGAACATTTGTATCGATTGGACTAAGTGTTCATTTAAGGTTAGAAAGTAGGAATTATGGTACTCATGCACCATACAAGGAATATCTAAACTGGCAGAAAATAAAAGTAGACATTAATCCTGCTCCGCAAGAAAGGAGGCGGAATTTAAAGGCTATGCCATGCACACTCTTACTGGATGCTTACAGACACATGACATGACAGCTTACTGGGACTGTCTCTAGAATGTTCTCCAAGTCTTTCACTTGTACATTGTAGAGAATTCTAGAGACAAACACCTACATCTATTACACGAAGAAAGATTAACATGTAATAAACACATCGAATATAGGTTTCATCACATCTGTATACGCTTAGCGGCGGATATTTTCATACAAATATGGAAACTGACAGATCATATATATACTTCAAGATATCCGCTCCAAATGTATACAAATCCGAAAGGAAAATTTTCAAATATCCATTTCCAGCCCTAAAGTTTGGTAGTCCAAGGGCTAAACCTGTTCAGTTGATAGTTCAGGGGCCACTGGCAATAGCATAAGGGCCAGTGATGCATTTGACCTCAAAATAGAGAAAAAGAAAAGAAAAGAAGGGAAAGGAAATGGATACAGATTTCCCAGTAGGAAAATATTAATTATTACCAGTTCAATGAGCATCCTGTAGGGAATGCAATGCCCGCTTGTAAACCATTCTCAGATATCAACTTACGAACAGTGTTCTCCAAGGTCTCACACAGGTCAGTCATCAACATTCCAGGCTTCAAAATACCCTTCATATATTTTCGTACCTGAAAAGATATAAAACAAAGCGAAAAGTAAAGTATTAACAAACAGAGACGACAATCCTCAACAAATTTCTTTTACACTCATAGAAAGCAAGCACGTATATAAACACGAATGTTGCCAAACCAATGGAAACCTGGCGATGGACTTCTGCCGCTTGCCGAACGGAATTATAAATGGGTTTCTCAAGGCGCTCCAAATCCCTCTTTTCCTCGGACGTAGTCCTCCATAAGTTACTATTACAAAAAGAAAAGGTCGCTAAAGAAATTGCTAGAATCAACAAAACCAAGTAGAAAAAAAAAACAGAGGGAATTGAAGTATACGAAGGACGCATTCCATTGATATCTAGTAATAAAATAACAGGTGCAGAACAGGTTAACGCAAAGAGAGAAGAAGTGAAGGAACGGTAGACCAGTGTCTAAAAACACTAGACCTCCAGGAATACATAACTACCTCAATAAAATTAAACAAGAGAATACTACCTAAGCTTCCAGTACGACGTAACTTAAATAACCAGCAACCCCTAAGCCAAAAAAAAGTTAGAAGAATAGGAAGGTTGAAATCAGATATTAAATCTTGGTGGTCCAGGGTAGCATCTAACAGCTTGGGGCGGTCTTTCTCTCTTGCTAATATACTGCATAGGAGGTAGCATCTCAGCTCTTAGGGCGGGTAAGAGATAGGGACTGAAGAGTTTCTTTAATCTTGTACAACCAACACATGCAGCAACAACCGACCGACATAGTAGTCCCCATCCCCTTCGGCGAAAATTAAGCATTACTGTCCACATAAATAACAGGATCTTCTACTCTAATGGCATCCTGGTACATCTAGAGCTTAAAACCTTCTCATACCGGCCTAATCAAATCTTTATTCACAAAACATAGGAAGGACAACTGACTCAAACTCCCATGGAAGCGCCTTCAAATTTCTACCAACCTGCAATATTTGAAAAGCAGAAACCTAAAAGCAAGCATTCTTACTATCAAGCACCTAAAAGTAAGGAGTTACACACTTACGTCTCGATATCTTTGAAAATCAAGAAAATATTCAGTTCCTATCAACAAAATAGACCCAGACCAGCACCCAAATCTCACAACCCTAAACAAAAGCCCAAACGACTACGAGGAACACAATGCAACAAAAGCTAGACAAAAATGTTCCCAGGAGAAAAATTAATCAGTAATAATTAACAAAGAACGCGGTTGAGCCTAGATAGTCCTCTTTAAGCAAAGAGAAAGCGAGGCCCGGGAACAACGAAAGAGTGAAGAGGCAAAATCAATGCATCCAGGTCCTATTCCTCCTGCCAAGTGGACTACATGGGCACAAATGCCTCCATCTATTGCAAAACCTGTTTCCGCTCCGAGTCCCTCTTAAGTCTCGATATCTCAGCCACTAAACATAGTGTACTGTAAACTCCACAACCCCTTAAAGTATCATGCAATAGTTATTCTCCTAACACCTCCTCACAATGTCAATAAACTGGTTCCCTTGCTAGTGTTTGTGTACAATCAAAAAGACAACCTTAAGCTCTATTCAAGGATCCAATTGGGAATCCCTCAAGGCCACATAGAGGCTTCCACCAAAGAGCATCCTCCACCTGAGAAGTTGCTCAAAAACTCACCCAAAATCCCTTCAGAAAGTCCCAGTGAATATTGGATTCCCCATCATGGACGCAGACATGTAATGGCTTCTCATTCTGAGGGGATTTCAACCCGTGACCTTGGCCACCAGGCATTCCCACGCACTTGTCTAAATGAATTGAATTCAAAACTGAAGTTTGAATAGACTTACTCATCCTTATATTGTTGAATTTCTCCCTCGGGAAACTCCCCAGATGGAAAAAGTTCAGTAACAGGAATAGTAGGCGGATCAGTTTGCTCTGGCACTTCTTTTTTCTTCCTGTGTCCGAGGAAAGAGAAAGTTAAACCTAATTTTGAAATGTTAGATAAGAAAAGACTAAATAAAGATGTAAATGGTGCCTCACTTGTTTTTACTTTTCTTCTTCTTTTTCTTTGCCGCTTCTGCATAACATCCAAATGAATGCAAGTATATTTATTGAAAAAAACTAGCATGAAAAAGCATATTGTCTCCCAAGTAACAAGATAATGAATGTATCAGGTTATCAATGAGAGCTTGATACATCTAAAATAAGAGAAGAGCTTTTACGACCAGCATTTTCTCTTTCAGCCAAGTTCCATAACTATTACTTCCTCCATCCCACATAATCCGATTGCTTTTTTTTTTTTGCACACAGATTAAGGATATTGGTCATATATTGTATGTTTCCCATTCTACCCTTTAGAGAGAGGAGGGAAGAAAGTGAGCCAAGAGAAAGAAAATGAATTAGTGGAGTATTGAATGTGGAGAGAGAAATAGAGTAAAAAAAGTGTAAGAAGGTGGGCCAAGAGAGAGAAAAATGAGTTGGTGGAGAGCTAAGTATGGAGAGAAAAATAGAATAAAAAATATAAAAAGGGTAAATATGTAAAAATACCTACAGAATTTTTCTTAATTTGGAAAGTGAGCAATTCTTGTGTGACGGCCGAAAAAGGAAATATAATCAATTTATATGGGATAGAGGGAGTAATTGTTACTTCAGACGCCATTTCAAAATTTCCTGCACCAGGATATATAATCATCCACAAAAGCATGAGGAAAACAAAAAATAATAACACTACTAAAGATGGCTGTAGATTTGTCAAAAATTTGAAAGCACGGAGAGAAGAACAGAAAGATCAAATATGGAGATCGGAGTGCGTTCCCTCTAGCTTGGTAAAGCATAAAGTGCAAGACAAAAAGTGCTTGAAAGGAAAAAGAAAACCAAAGAAGTGGAAAGGCGACATCTCCAACTAAAGACGTCGCTTAAAAGCACAGAATAATCAATCCCAGAATGACCTTTTGACACTTCAATCAAGCCAACACCAAAATCGAGGCCAACACATGGAAATCAGAGATTGTGGTAGTTATTAAGTAACAAAAGACACACCAAGCCCAGTAGTTATTAAATATTATCAGGCCGCTCTCAAAGGAACAACAAGATGCGCTACTTACGTCACTATTTAACACCATGTTGGCAACTCAGAGATACGGATAATACCATTTTCTTGTTGTTTGAGCTTTTTTGAAGACGAAAACTTCGCTTTTCTAAAACCGATAACTAATAAACGAAATTGACAAGTTTGGGTAACACATAGTAGTCCAGAAATGAAGACCGCTTTAGGAAAAGATGTTGATTTTGTACTATTAGAGTTAACTATGTAAATTAAGGAATCTCCTTCCTTAATTTACACAGTATCATCAATCTTGTATCCTTTCAATCCTTAATTTACTCATTGTATGTATTGCTAGGCCAACTATAATGCCTATACATATACAGGCCTCCTATGTACTATTAATACAAACCAAAATATACACATAATTCTGTGAATCAACTAGATATCAAGAGCCCTATTTCGGTTTTTTTTTTCTCCCCACCCTATTCCCCGCAGCACCAACGCTGCTGTCATGTATAATCGGATGCGCCGCCACCGCCGCCACCACCGCCACGTCGTCCATATTTCTCTTCGGCCCATCTTCTGCTCAGTTCCAAGTCCTATAACAACTACAGACAAGCTCAAAATAAAAAATCGGGTCAATCTGTACTTTGCCACTTTTTTCATAGCCACACTACGCCGCACGCACCACCGTAGCCCCATAACGCATCAACGCGCCGTCACGCGCCTTCAAGCGTTCACACATATCCGTACGTCAACACACGCCCACGCGTCCCCATGCGCAGCACGCGCTCATGCGTCCTCACGCGCAACACGCGTCCAATCACCTTCAAGCTCTCCGGGCCTAGTTTTCAAGTTCAGTTCTATCCTTACACAGCTTGGCTTCACTTTCGGTGCCTTTGATTCTGCTCTATTTCGATGATAGTCTGATTCAGGATTGATCTTGGTACTGCTATATGTTGATCACATGATCATCACGATCTACGATCTTTCAGGCATTTAACCTCTCAAACTCTCTCAGAGTCCACAGTTTGAGAGGAACGATCTTTAAGACTTTCGATACTTTCTTGGTCTTGAGGTCACCTCTCATCATACTAGATACTTTCATTCTCCGACCAACATGCTTTTGATTTGCTCTCAAAGGCTGGTGTCTCTTCCAATAAACCGTTATGCTTCCATTGGAGGAAAACTGGGAGTTGTACATTGACTGGTTAACCCCTTCGGATCCCACCAATTATAGAACACTAGTTGGTAGCCTACTTTATCTCACTGTTGATCGACCAGGGATTGCTTATGCGGTTCATCAGGTTAGCCAGTTCATGGCCGCTCCCTCTGCCGTTCACTTGGCTGTCATTATTCGGATTTCGCAATATGTGGGAGGTACTATATTTCACGGCTTGCATTATCCGTCCGCATCCTCTCTACAGCTCACTACCTTCTCTGATGCAGACCGGGGACAAGACCTTTCCAATCATCGCTCTACTTTAGGTTTCTATTTTCTCCTGGGTAATTATATCATCTCTTGGCATAGCAAGAAAAAATCCATTGTCTCTCGCTTTAGCACTGAGTAGTATCGAGCTCTTGCTGACACTACCCGAGTTAGTTTGGTTGCGATGGATTCTCGTGGGCATGGGTGTTCCTTTCTACTCTATTACACCTATTCATTGTGACATTCAGTGCTATCCAGATCACTCAGAGAGGATATAACACATTGAGATTGATTGTCATGTCACTTCTATCCATCTCCTCATGGTACACTTCACCTCATTTCGTCTCTTCCCCCCATTAACTAGCAGTCTAGCAGATGTCTTCAAGAAGTCTTTCTTAGCAAAGAACTTCTTGCGCTTCGTTTCCAAACTCCACTTTGAATTTGAGGGGGTATTAGAGTCAACTATGTAAATTAAGGAATAATATCTAAACCCTAAATTAAGGAATATCCTTAATTTAATCGTTGTCTTATCAATTTTGTGTTGTGTCAATTCTTAATTTACTCATTGAATTATTGTTAGGACAACCCTAATGCCTCTAGATTTATATATACGCTTCCTATGTACTATTTATATACATACAAATGTACACACAATTTTCTAATTCAATTTATACCTTGGGGTTCCTCTAAAAGCAGCCCATCAACTTTCTCTTCGACACTAGCTACTGTTGCAGCTTCATAGCTGCCATCAGAAGCTCCTTCTCGTTCCACCACCACTTGTCCATTTAATTCTCCCTTCGCCATCACAAATTAATGCCTGCAACCAGTAATGGACAAACCAATTTGCATGACTTCACAAGACCATAGGGTTTTTTATTGCCTTTACATACATGTGTGTGATTTCGCGGGGGTGTGTGTCTCTGTGCGTGTATCGACACACATATGAGAACCTAGGGCTGAGTGAAATTGGGAAATCAGAGAGCAAATATGGACGTGAGCTTACCCAGTTGGTTCGATTCGAGGTTGACGGCGACAGTGGCTGGGCGTTTTGCCGGTGTCGACTAGTATTCACGGCGGCTCCTCGACTGGGTCTTTATATGCGTTTTAACCCGTCAAAGGGCTGTGAAGGTGGGCGAGGTGACGTTCGCAACGGGCTATTTGTAATTTTACTTTTATATTCATATTGGCATATGTGATGCGTGTGAAAAAACAAAATAAATACTATAAATTTTGTTTTAAAAAAAAAAGTCAAACGTCACGTATTGTCGTATATCAAAAAATAAGTTAGTAAAATATTATTATTTTATCAAATTTGACCTTCAATTTTTTTTAAGTATATTTTCTGATGAATTTTAACTTGTAAAAACTAAACATATTTTTATAGGTAGCAATTAAGATTTTTATTTTGTGTCACTTTTGAAAACATTTCTTGGAATGACACTTGTATCATTGTAGGTTGGTAGTTATGTAACACTAAAAAAGTTACACAAAATCATGTTTTTCCTTAATAAGTAGTATAGATTAAGTAAAAGAATTTATACTCCTTCCGTCCCTGAAAATTTAATTTACTTGATTTTGCACGCATATTAAGGATTTAAGTTATATATTATATGTTTTCTCATTTTATCTTTAAAGAGAGGGAGAGAAGAGAGTGGGCCAAGAGAGACAAAATTGATTGGTAGAGTGTTAAATGTGGAGAGAGAAATAGAATAAAAAAGTATAAAGTGGTGGAACATGAGAGAGAAAATAAGTTGGGTAGAGAATTAAATGTGGAAAGAGAAATAGAATAAAAAAATATAAAATATGTAAATATGTAAAAATTCCTACAAAGTTTTTTTAAATTTGGAAGTGATCAATTTTTATGAGACGGCTCAAAAAGAAAATCAGATTAAATTTTCAAGGATGGAGGGAGTATCAAACAAAGAGTCTTCTTTATAGAAAACTAAATATAGTTTAGATAGATTACAACCCGATCGAAAATATTGTAGTGGACATGGAGCGAGGAAATACTAACATGTGGGTGGGGGGTATTAAAAAAGTCAAGACCCAAGTAGATTACAATTAGATGGAAGGTATTGTGGTGGACATGGGGTGAGAAAATACTTGTACGCGAAAGTTGAGTATTGCTTTGATTACGAAATGTTGATGTTATGTGTCATATCTCTTGTTATTCCTGTCCGGCCCTTACTTCAATGTTAGAGCTCGAAGGCATGATATATTCGAGGCCCAAAATAAATGTCATACATTATTGTAACATTTTTTTGAGTACCCGGTGCTAGTTGGCCCTAACAGTGATAGAAGATATACACCCAAAGAATCCTAATGAGTAGAGAGGCTGTGTGTTGAGACTTTGCAAAGAAAATTCCCTCCATTTTTGTTTAAGAAATTGTCAAAAGAAGCAAAACAATAAGACCTTTTGGACAGTAGCACTTTGAAACCTCCTAAGGTATGGTGGCCCTTTTATACTCTTTGGACTGCCTTGTGAATTTGCTACGATCTCATGTCAAGGGAGAATGAATAAGAGCACTATATTACGATGAATGAATAAGAGCAAAAAATTCCTTAGTATGATATAAACACTTGGTGCTGAGAAGAACTATTTACGAGTCAGAGTCAAGCTGGGTAATGATAAAACTCCAGGCTATTAGCCATTACTGGAATGATTGATAGTCCAGGTTTTAAGCTATATACATGTTAAAAATTCCACATAGTAATGATATTAGGACATAATATGAATATCTTGTATCCTCGTCTCTTCTAAAATTCTTTCTTGTTAAGTATATTCTGATTAGAATTCTATCGATTAGCAGTTGCTAGAGATAAACAAGGAAATTTTGTAAGGAGGTTCCAAACGTGTGCTTCGATGCTATGGCTCTCAAGAAGTGAGTATTCTTGTGACAGCTTTTCAGAGTAGAGTAATTAGTAAGCAAATGAGACTAAGAAAGCTCTGCTACCGTCTGGAATCCGAACAACTTTTGTCTTTCAAGCCTAAAATTGTAACGTGGAAAGTCATATCCTTTATTGTTTCAATGCACGTAGATATTCACGTTAAATATTATTCCCAACCTATTCTGGTCGTACCCAAGGGCCCACTAGGGGCCCGCTTCACGCAAACAGGTCGACAGATACAACGTGCTTTTTTCCAACGCATCGAACCGGTCAGCGCGCGCATGCTCAAGTCACGTGCGTTTTTTCGCTCTGCGTGCCTCGTGCGCGACTTAGACGATTTATTTCATGTTGATGTCACTGACTCTAGCGCGATCGTCACGCCGAGACCACCCAAACACCTTTTCACCAAAAATGTCGATCGACGGCGCAATCGGAGCAACGGGGTCAAGCGGCAAAGGCCTTGGCCAACCCCATGGGGTCGGCCTCGGCCTTGTCCAAGGCCATGGGGTTGGCCTCGGCCTCCCATGGGGTTTGGCCTTGGCCTTCCCCCCCGCCCCTCGGTTCTTCACTTTTCACGCAAAGTCTTTTCCGCACTTTTTTTGCTTCGTACGTTTTGTACATGACTTTGGCACCTTGTTCATCATGTGGGTATGCTTCTTGGTAGCACGCTCGTCGCAACACAACTTCCGGATTCGTCATTGCTTATCAAAACACCTACTGACGGCGTGGCCGAATTTTGCAAAAGGAGAAGTGGCCTTGGGCTCCGAAAATGGAAGTTGGCCATTTGGCCTTGGCCAACCCCAGGGGGTCGGCCTCGGCCCTCCCCATGCCTAGGGGGTCGTTCTCGGCCTCCAGGAGGGGTTGGCCTCGGCCATTTTCCCCCGGTGGTTCACCCATTTCTCGCATACCCCTTTTTGCACTTTTTCGCTTTGTATGCTTTGTACGTAACCTTGGCACCTTATTCATCACATGGGTACGATTCACGTTGACACGCTCGTCATGATGCAACTTTCAGATTTGTCTTTGCCCATCAAAACACCTACTGTCGGCGGGCCCGAAGTTCACCGAAGGGGGGAGTGACCTTGGCCTCCCTTCATGGGAGTTGGCCATTGGCCTTGGCCTCCCAATGGGTCGGCCTCGGCCTCCCCAGGGGTGGTGGCCTTGGCCTTCCCCCCAATGTTTGGCCTATGGCCTCCCCTCCTGCGCGCACTTGTTTTCTCGAGTCTTTGCACCTCCACAATGTTTACGGACGTTCGTACATCAACCTCCCGACATCCGTCGTACATCAACCTCCCGACGTCCGTTCGTACATCAACCTCACGACATTCGTTCATACATCAACCTCGCGACGTCTGTCGTGCATCAACCTCCCGACGTCCGTCGTACATCGACCTCGCGACGTCCGTCGTCCATCAACCCCGCGACGTCTGTCGTCTGTCGCCCATGACCGCGCACCACTTTCGCGATGCCCGTCGCCCAAAGTCGCGCGCTACCACCGAATGACCCGTCACTGACGACCGCATACCATCACTCCCAACTTTGTCATTACTACATGTTGCATTCATTATTTTGTTATCACAGGCACACTCAACTCACATCCCGTATTCATAAGACCCGACGCGCTCTCGTGCACCACTTCCATGATATGTGCCCACGACACCAAGTATTGTCTCTGCGACGTTCGTCGCCGCGCCTGCGCACCATTCTCATGATACGTACCCCGGCGCCAAGTATTGTCTCCGCGACGTTCGTCGCCGCGCCCACGCACCATTCTCATGATACGTGCCCCGGCACCAACTATTGCTCAGTGACGTTCGTCGCTATACTCGTGCACCATTCTCATGATACGTGCCCCCGTCACCAAGTATTGCTCCGCGACGTTCGTCACCGTGCCCTTGCGCCATCGTCATGATACGTGCCCCCGACACCAAGTATTACTTTGCGACGTTCGTCGCCGCACCACTTTCATAACACGTGCCCCAGCACCAAGTGTTGTCTCCGCGACGCTCGTCGCCGTGCCCATGCGCCACTTTCATAACGTGTGCCCCCGGCACCAGGTATTGTCTCGTACTGTAGGCACCGCGTCCATGCGCCACAATCATGTTACATGCTTCCGGGATGGGCTCACAACCTTATAGCCATCGCCGTCTCAATCACAGGGGGGGCTTCGACCCTCGTACCGGGATGGGCTCACAACCTTACAGACATCGCCGTCTCAATCACAGGGGGGCTTCGGCCCTCGCACCGGGATGGGCTCACAACCTTATAGCCATCGCCGTCTCAATCACAGGGGGGCTTCGGCCCTCGCACCGGGATGGGCTCACAACCTTATAGCCATCGCCGTCTCAATCACAGGGGGGCTTCGGCCCTCGCACCGGGATGGGCTCACAACCTTATAGCCATCGCCGTCACAATCACGGGGGGCTTCGGCCCTCGCACTGGGATGGGCTCACAACCTTATAGCCATCACTGTCACAATCACGGGGGGTTCCGGCACGAGGACCCCTCGCAGCGGACTACGAGCACCGAGCTGCGACTATGTCCACTCATGTTACTGTCAATCGTCGACACCACCGGGACAATGACCCACGGGTCACTTCGGGACGGGAGTAGGTCCTCGGAGGGCATCGCGCCTAGTCTGCCTTGTAGTTGGCTATAGGGGTAACCCTCACCGTTGTCAGGTTCTCTGCGCGTCTCTTGACGCACCTCGTGGGATTCAGTAAGGGCTTGGACCGGTGGCTGGAGCAACGGGCTTACTCTGATCATGCTGTCATGGTGTGGTCAGTCTTTTCAGACAGGTAAAGCGACGCTGTGCAAGGCAGGCAACGCAAATTTGGGAACCGACAGTTCAACAGAGAACCGGTATTTTGGGAGCCCCTGATGACGTGTCACTCCCAGGGGACGACATGTGGCACTTTATGACATAAGCACATTGTTTCCTATAAATAGTGAACTTTATGACTCAAAAAAAGACTTCTTCTTCATTCTCACAAAATCACTTTCTCACTCTAGAATTTGGGAGCTCTTGGATTCTAGTGAGAGAAAGACAAATTGGACATAACTTTGGACCGTAATATCGGACCCTGACTCGGACCCTGACTTGGACTGTCGACTGCCGGCCCTGTTCGTCTCAGCCTCGTCTCCGCAGCACTGCCACTCCTCACAGCCTGTCTGGGAAGCCTTGCTCTTAGCCCTTACTCCGTCATTGCTGTCTCTCACTTTGCATACTTGGAAGCTAACTCGGACTGCAGCCTTTGTGGCACCTCCACGTAGGTACGAACCCACTTTCCTTGGCATCATTTTGGCGACTCCACTGGGGAGGTGAGCATCGTATTGCAGTCTGCCTATCTTCCACACTCGATCATCATGCCTGTGCAACAGAGAGCTACAAGGGCTACCAGCCAGAGCCTTATCCATACCATACGAGAAGGAGACCACTCGGGTGAACTAAAGAGGACTTGTGATGTACGTCTCCAAGACCATCCCGCACCTGACGTGCAAGTAATAGTCAATGCGGCCATCCAGCAGTTCACTCCCACTATAGCCAGAATACAGGACTCACAAGCTTCTCTCATGATCGCCATAATGGAAATGCAGAAATCTATACAGGCGATGCCCTCACAGCAAATTGTTCCACCAGTCTAGCCTGTAGGACCTGGGCCGTCCCCTGACGTCGCCCAGGCCTTAGTGTCACGACCACCGCCGCCTCGACCATCCAGACCCTTGGCGGTAGGACTCGCGACATCTTCCCCGCCCATAGCTGACACACTGCGTCCCGTGATGCCACCACACAGACTACAGCCAGATTTTGGGCCAGTATTGCAACAAATCTCCCCTACTGTTGCGTCTCAACATGTCCCAATCAGGAGCTCTTTCGAGACTCACGAATCCATTGAGATGGAGCCTAACCCCTACCCAACAGAGCAGCATCAAACGACCGGACAAGTGGTGGACATGTCTCGTCCGCCCACCCATGCCACCCTACATCTACCCGCGTCAACACCTGCCATGTATCGTCCTTCCATTGCTCCTGCCCACCAAGTCGCACCGTCAAGGGACTCTGGGGCTCGCGGAGCACCGGCCAGCCATCAACCTTTAGTCAGCCAGGAAGAGCCACCCTCCCACTATGTTTCCAAGGCCGACTTCGACGCACTTCTTCGCCGACTGTCATAGCATTCTGCTCCCGACTCATCAGACCGATTGACAGGCCACGCGTCGTATGCTAATGAGATAGCCATCATATCATATCCACTCAAGTACAAGCAACCCACTTTTGTGCTCTTTAACGGACGTGAAGGCAACGCCTGTGAGCACTTAACCAGATTCATCGGTTCGTTGGAGCAATATGGACCGGGCGACAGTTTGAAGCTGAGGGAGTTTCACAAGTCCCTCACAGGCTTGGCGTATACTTGGTACCATCAGATCCATGCGGGGACGGTTCATTCATGGAATGAGATGGTCCAACTCTTCTTGGGCAAATTCCACTACGAAGCTGAACGCGTCACCATAGTGGACATCGTCGGCATTCGCCAGGCCACAGACGAAGACTTGACCAAATATATGCACCGTTTTCATCTTAAGTGTCTCGAATGTACATATTTCAGTAAAGATGAGACATTGGTGCCCATATGCATCAAGAACATGAATGACGTCTATCGGGTGCACCTCGAGAACTTGCAGTTGAAATCATGGGGACACCTTAAGGAAACGGCACAGTGTACTTACGAGACAGTCGGGCCTATCAAGCCATGGAGGCCTCGCCCGCAAAATACGCTGCTGGCCTCAGCAGACACATCCAATACCCAGCGCAACAACAACAGTACCAGCAACAGTAACATCAATAATTACACTGGTTTTAAGCGTCAGTTCCCGGATGGGGACCAACACTCCGACAAACGGCGACAGCAGGAGACTCCGCCTGCCTTTCCATGTGATTTGAATATGGTGAAAGGGCTCTTGACAGAATGGTTTGCCAATGATAACAACTTCAAATTGCCACCTGTGCGGATCCCCATCACAGACGAAGAAAGAACCAGGCCCAACTACTGCCCCTACCACCAGGCCCTTGGCCATCCTCTCAAGAACTGTAATGCATTGCGAGCTATCTTTGCAAGAAAGATCGCATCAGGCGACCTACAGCTGCGAAAGAACCATGATGTGCGGAAGAACCCATACCCAAATCATGGCAACAACAACCGCGAGCATCAGGTGCTCATGGTTGCTACCGACCATGTCGAGTCGCCCGTCCTTGAAGCTTTTGTAGAAGTCTCGCCTATGGTCACAACTTGTGTACCTTCTGCCCCCCAGCCAGTGTCTTCGGCTGGCCAAATGACGAAGATCAAAGGCTTCTTTGATGAAATGGGGTTTTCACCCGCAACGCGGACTTATTTCTCGGACTGTTTGATCGAGGTCACCACCGGCCTCGGGCCCGAATGCTTCACCGCCCAGGCCGAGCTCAAACATATCCCTTCCACCGCATTCATTTTTTCAGACGAGGACTCACCACCAATTGAGCACCATAACCGGCCACTGTACCTTGAGTGCACTGTCAACGGCACCGGCTTCCACCGCGCCTTGGTAGACGGCGGTGCCTCGATCAACATCATCCCTCTTAGCACTTTACAGCAGGCCGGTATACCACCAAGGAGGATCATCCGTGACCCCATCAAAATTAGTGGCTTCAGGCAAGGCCCCCAGTCCACCCTTGGCCACATCACTATCGACCTCATGGTCGGGACTGTCTGTCATGACACTACTTTTCATGTGATAGACAGTGAGTCTTCCTTCCACCTCCTGCTTGGGTGACCCAGGATTCATATCAACAAGGTTGTTCCCTCGACATACCACCAGTGTGTGAAACTGGTGGCCGGTCCTACGGGACATGAGGTAGCAGTAACCATCCCCGCGACCAAGGCCTCTTTTGAATGTGCCGAGTCTTACTTCGCCGAAGCCTCCTTCTTCACTGAGCTTGCTGCTGATGGTGAGAATGCTGCTCACATTCATTCCACCAAACTACCAGATTTGGACGAACTGTATGGGAACAAGCCCCCCAAGTCCAACAAAAGCAACGGAAACAAGGCATCAACCTCGACGGCGCCATCTGCTGTCCCGACCAATTCCTTGCCTTCATCCCCCAAGTCCAAGAAACACAAGTTTGAAGCCACCTTCCAACGCGTCATCAAAGACGAAAGAGTGATCTACCAGTTATGACGGTGTCTGGGGGCTCTGGAGGGTCCGCTGCCTAACCCCCTTGACCCCGGCCTACCCATGGAGATAGAGTGGTGTTGTACGGCCGATCATTGTCCGTCAGACCCTAAGCTTACGCCGGGCGCTGCCCCGCCCTGCTATGAAGATGCCCCTCGACCGCAAGCCAAAGATCTTGAAGAAATTAACCTGGCTGACCCGAGCGAGGAACCTCGACTGACCTACATTGGCACGAAACTCGCCCCGGGCCGAAGAGAGGGACTGGTTACTCTCATCCGCGAATATCGTGACGTATTGGCATAGAGTTACAACGAAATGCCCGGATTGGATCCTGCCTTGGTGACACACCATCTCAACATTACTAACGGGTTCAGCCCTGTTCGACAGCATCCACGAACCTTTCGCCCCGAGCTTAAATTGAAGATCAAGCAAGAGATCGAACGACTTCTACAAGCTGGCTTCATTGAACCCATCACTCACCCTATCTAGTTGGCTAATGTTGTTCCTGTACAAAAGAAGAACGACCAAGTCCGCGTTTGTATTGACTTTCGGGACTTGAACAAGGCATGCCCCAAAAACGAGTTCCCACTGCCCAACATCGACATGCTCACCGAGGCAGCTGTCGGACACGAAACCTTATCTTTCATGGATGGTTTCGCGGGCTACAACCAAATCTGGATGAACCCCAACGATTGTGCCAAGACAGCCTTCCGCACCCCTATGGGTAACTTTTGTTGGAAAGTCATGCCCTTCGGCCTTAAGAATGCAGGTGCAACATATCAAAGAGCAATGAAAGCAATCTTCCATGACATGATACACCGCATAGTGGAGGACTACGTCGACGATCTTATCATCAAATCTAAAAAGGAAAGTGAACATCTCACAGACCTTCGAGCGGTCTTCGATCGTTGTCGACAATACAACATGCGGATGAATCCGTTGAAATGTGCCTTTGGAGTCTCCTCCGGCAAATTCCTCGGCTTTTTGGTCAGTCGACAGGGCATTAACATTGACCCTTCTAAGGCCACCTCCATCCAAGAGATGCCCCCTCCTAAGAGCACCAAACAGTTAAAGAGCTTCCTCGGCAAGGTTTCTTACCTTCGCTGATTCATCCCTGCCTTGGCCGAACTCATCATGCCCTTCCAGCACTTGACGCGCAAGAGCGCACCGTGGAGTTGGGGTGCGCCCCAACAACAAGCATTCGAATAGATCAAGGCGGTTCTCATGTCACCGCAGACCATGGTCATGCCGCAACGAGGTATCCCACTCTTGCTTTACTTGACCTCCACGCCCAGGTCCATAGAGGCATTGCTTGCCCAAGAGGTGGATGGAGTGGAACGCCCAGTTTATTATCTCAGACGATCAATCAGGGGCCCCCAAGCCAATTACTCTGGGCTCGAGAAGCGCTGCTTAGCCTTGGTCTACGCCTCGCAGAAATTCAAACATTACTTCTTGTCGCACCAGATCACACTTGCCACCAAGGCCGATCCATTACGATACATGCTCACGCGCCCTGCCTTGTCTGGCCGGCTTACTCGTCTGTTGCTGCTATTGGCCGAGTTCGGCCTATCATCAAGAATCCTACAGCTCTACGGAGCTAAGCACTCGCGGACCTCTTGGCCTTCTTCCCACGCCAACAATATGAACCAACCTTAGATCAATTGCTTGGAAGGAGACGACCCTGAGCTTTAACATCGATGAATTGTGGACGCTTGAGTTCGACAGCTCAGCCACTAGCAAAGGTCCCCATGGAGCTTCTCTCCGGCAAGGGGGTGCCGGCATTGTTCTTCAAAATTTAGAGGGTGTTACCACATCCCTATTCTTCAAGCTTGCATTCCGGGTGTCTAACAATGAAGCTGAGTATGAGGCACTTGTCATTGGCCTCATGCTGGCTACCAGTATGGGGGCTAAGGCATTGTGCGTGAAAGGAGACTCGAACTTGATCATGAAGCAAGCCGATGGGGAGTTTGCAGTCAAGGAGCCAGCCTTGGCACCTTATCGTGCCTTGGTGCAATATTCGGAAGGAAGATTTGGCCATATCCAGTACGAACATCATAACAAGTGCCACAACTGACTTGCGGATAGCTTGGCCACGATCGCGTCAAAGATGGAGGTTGATGGTGAGCAGCAAATGCTAACCATCATCAAGCGGACGGAACCATGCACAACATTGAACCTAGTCCCGAAGGACATTACTGTAGACGATTAGAGGCAGCCAATCGTCGACCAACTTAAGGCGCCATCTCTTGCTACCACATCTACCCTTACAGATTTCTTATGTTAGGAGACGTCTTGTACAAACGATGCCCCGGAGGCACTCTGGCCAGGTGTTTGGCCCCAGAAAAAGTAAAGCAAAAATTGTAGCTCGCCCATCAGAAGTCTTGCGGCCTCGACGGTCCCCCTCTATACCGTCGCCTCTAGCGTATGGGCCTCTATTGGCCATCCATGGCCAAGGCTGCCTCAGACATACAAGGGGACTGCCCCGAGTGTTCGTATGCCCCGGACAATGCGGAAGCTCTTGTCATTAATGTCGAAGGTGACTGGCGCCAGCCTTTCATCCAGTACTTATCCCATGTGGTTCTACCGTCTAACTGCAGGTCGGCACGATCTATCAAGCGCAAGTCGGTCAAGTATTTCGTGACGGAAAAAGAGTTGTTTCGCAATGGATTTTTGGGACGCACCCTGCGATGCCTGCAGGGTGCCCAAGCAGTCGAGGTGATTAACGAAGTGCACAATGGTGATTATGGTGAGCATCAAGGCTCTCAGAAGTTGTATGCAGAGTTTCTAAGGATGGGATACTACTGGCCAACTATGGAATCTAATGCGATCTCTCATGTCCGACATTGCCAACTCTATCAGAGACACGCCGACAGAATGCACACGCCGGCGTCCGACCTCCGTATGATCTTGGCCCTTTGGCCATTTCACTCCTGGGCTCTCGACCTCATAGGCCTCATCCACCCAACATCACAGGGCCACACTTGGATCATGGTCGCAACGGAACGTTTCACAAAGTGGGTCGAAGCCATACCTCTACGACGAGCCACAGGAGGAGTCATCGCCAACTTCTTCCGCGACCACATCGTCTATCGCTTTGGTATCCCCTGGTGTATCATATTTGACCCTGGCTAGCCATTCATCAATAGAGATGTCCGAGCTTTCATGGAAGGATACAACATCAACCACGCTACATCCATTCCTTACTACCCACAAGGGAATGGTCAATCCGAAGCTTCTAACAAGACTCTACTGCGGGTATTATCACGAATGGTCCATGATGTAAGTGGTTCATGGTCCGAGAAGCTAAGCCTTGCACTTTGGGCTTACAGAACCTCCAAGCATACAGCAACAAAGACCATACCCTTTTCCCTTGTCTACGGGGACGAGTGTGTCGTACCAGCCGAGATTACGGTCACATCAGCCAGACTCTCCCTAAGTAGTGGGCTTGCGGAGGAAGAAACCAGAATGACCGCCCTTGAAGGACTTGATGAAAGGAGAGCCAATGCCTTGCGCCGTATGAAGAAATACCACGAACAACTCACCAAGGCATATGGAAAGACTATGAAGCAACGAACATTCGTCGAGGGCGACCTTGTTCTCCAAGCCGCCAAACATGTACGCGCCAACATGTCAGCCCCCAAGTTCACACCGAATTGGGAAGGACCACTTCAAGTGCATGAAGCCAGAGACAACGACTCCTACCTCCTACTCAACATCCATCCTCTCAGTATCATCAGTGACAACCTTGGCGTACTCCGCGGTGTCATCTGACTCCACGTCAATGTCCTCATCATCATCATCGAGCTCCTGTCAACAAAAAAAAAAGGAACCTTAGAACACGCTTAACATGATAATTGGCAAATGTACAACGAAAGCAAAACATTACACTAACCTCAGAGTCATACTCCTCCAACACCTCTCGCGGCCTCTTCGGCCTGCGTCCGCCACCTGCTGAAGGATATGTGCCTGTTCGCTGTGCACCCTCCATCATACCCACTCTCAATGACGAAATAGGACCCTTGCCGGCACCCAGCACCCTTGGCACACGTCCTGCTGCTGCCAACGCCCGTGGCGCGCGTGCTGACGCCGGTACATCTTATACACCCATAAGTAGTACCGACATGCCATACCGCCTCGCAACCTGTGCTGTGACCAATCCCAGTCCTCTATCCCCAGCAAAAACGTCGACCTGCTGCCTGTCGGGTGGTGCCTACGACAACCATTCTGACCACGTCACCAGTACCTGCTCCCACCATCGCGCGTACTCAGCCGTCGCTACTCCTGTCGACAGCATCCCGGGCCTCCTCCACTCCCCTATCGGTACTGGCCACTTCCGCGCCCACTCCAAGATCGTATACCCAAAGGCCCTCCTCACCTCCCACGGCATAGTATAGCCACATGGGGGCTTTAAGTCATAACCAAAAGTCGTGGATAGTTGGTCGGGACTGTACCTCACCACGTAATATCTGCTCATAGCCGGCTTCCCGCCATCGTCAGTCAACATGGGAAGCCACCCCGAAAAGTACGCCACTAGTAAGGCCACCGCCGTATCCGTCAGCTCATCTCGACTGTGTAGTCGCACCATAGTGTCCTGTAGATCCATCCATGGAGGAGTACCTGGAGGACTACCGTACGAACAATGCATGCATGTATACAGACGAGGAACGCACTCATCTCGATCGTCAAATATATCTGCCAGATCACACCCGGGCTTCTTCTTGCCCGCCCAAGCATATACTCGTCCACCCGCATACTAGATCGACACCTCACGTGACTTGCCCGGCCAAGTCACCATAATCCTCCTCGGCGACGGATGTACTAAGGGAAATCCCAAAGGCCGATAATCCATGTAGATCTCGAACAGATACCGCTGCAAGAACATCCAGTTTACATACGTCCCTGATAGCGTCCGTATGACCTCTGCACGTCATTGTAAAACTGGTCCAGACGCGAGTACAAGGTGCCTAAGTAAATAGGGGCCAGCCCGACACGACCACCCCTCGCCATCCTAACAGCCAACTTGAACACCCTCGGGGAAATGCCGTCCTCTGGAGTACCCTCAAATACAAACCTACAGTACCAGAGCATGCAACATCTATTATGACCACCCCACCCTGTTCAGAACGTAAAGTGCGATGCATGACAATATGACTACGTTAACTTTCCGAAGCATGATTTTTTTTCCCTAAGTATAGGATCCGACATTCTACGCATACAAAAGCAATTGAACTATAGCATGCCGAAGTACTGAAGGGAAAACACAAGAACGCGTACCTGGACAAGAACATGGCAAGGAATCCTGCCAGCTCGTATCTGTCGTCCTTATAGCAAGGATCCATGCAAAAGTTGCTCGCCGATACCGACTTCTATCTGGGTAGCGCGGTTGCCGTACCAAAGAAGTGTTTGATCCACCCGCTATACGTACCCTTTCGATGGCTCTTTATCACCGAGGCAAACCCCTGCAGTTCCTTCACCGTCAACCGTTTCACTGCCGTCAACTTCAGTTCACAAGCATTCTATGTCCCGTACATCGGCAACCCCGTCAGCATCATCACGTCGAGAAGCGTTGGCCCAATCTCCCCAAATGCCTTAATGAACGTATGTATCTGCGCATTCCATCTAGAAAGCAACAACGTCAAGCCCTTAATATCCCTCACTGGATCAATCACCTTGAACGTCGCCTCTATCGCAGCCACCAACCCCAACGCCTCCAACCTCTCCACCCAAGCTGACTGCTCAAACATGTATATACACCAAAAGTTCCACCCCACCGGCATGGTGTTGTGGCCTTTGAACATCACCGGCGACCACGATATATCCAGTCATTCCGCCAACAAACCCGGCACGTACCTCGGCGACATCACCAGGGCAACCTCCCCACTCGGCGCACGAACATACAGCGAAGGAACCATCGGACTCTCCGCCATCGACGTCACACCCCAAGGACCCAAAAACACGTCCGCAGCCACTCGCTGGCTTAGCTCTCTCCAAAGTTCCTTGGGTGGGCATCTGAGCACCGCTCCCCTCGTTGTCAACAATATATTTACTTGGCTTGGCGTTGGATCAAAGCTCCTCACCCCACCATCGAATCTCAACGGCACCCCCGCTAACTCGACCGACGCGGCCTCGTCATCTCCAAACATGTTGCCCGGCGCCGACGTTGATCGCCCGCTCGCTCCACCGCGACGTCGTGCACTTTACTTCTTCCTTGTCTTTTTTGGCAATCCTCCATCATTCTCTCTTGCGCCGTGAGAAGCATCACCGCGCACGCCACGCCCCCGGTCAGCCTCGGCCTCCCCCCGCCGGCCTCGGTCTCAGCGTCAGTTTTGGCCTCGGCGCGGGCGGCCTCGGCCCTGGCCCGTCTCTCTCTCTCTCTCTTTTTCTTTCCTCCCTCTCCCATTTTCCTTCTTTCCCTCCCCCTTTCTCCTTCCCTTTTCCCCATCCTCCTTCCCTCATCTCCCTTCCTCCCTCCCATTCCCTTCCTCTCCCTTCCCCTTTCCTCTTCCCCCTCTCCCCTTCCCCTTCCCCTTCCCCCTCCCCCGCCCGCGCTGCGCCCGCCCCTTGCTTCGGCCTCAGCCAAGTGGCCTTGGGCGGCCTCGGCCTCGCGGCCTTGGTCAGCCTCAGCCACTTGGTCAGCCGGCCTTGGCCCTCATCCACCATCCCCTCTTCCCTTAACCCCTCTCAAGACTTCCATCTAACGTTCCCCCCCAAATCCATCACATCAATTCAACTTTTGGACTTTTCCCCCCAACAACTCTTTTAGCGTTCCATGACTTAGCGCTAACTCCTTTCTTGCGCGCTTTCTTTTTTTCAAAACAAGACAATTATTTTACGCTCATAATTTTAAGCCGCTACCAAAATTCTCGTGCAAACCCATTGCCGAATAAAATTCTACTTTCGCGCTATTTCTTTTTTTTTCACGCTAACGCTAATGGAAGCGCATGTTTCATCATCTTTCACCGCTCTTTTTTCTCTCGATATTGCCGTTACGCTGTGTACGTTACCGATTTTTTTCGAAAAAAAAATGTTGAAAAATTGCAAATTTCAAAGAAACATCCGCTCTCTCACGTATTTCGTTACTATAGCGCCCATTCCTCAAGATTGGACCCAAGCACTTTTTTCGAAGACCAACGCCTATGCGTGCGGCGCCCACTCGGGTCACCCCTTCGCGCACACCACACGCAGGGGGCTTATGTTCCCAACCTATTCTGGTCGTACCCAAGGGCCCACTAGGAGTCCCGCTTCACGCAAACACATCGACAGATACAATGTGTTTTTTTCCAACGCATCGAACCGGTCAGCGCGTGCACGCTCAAGTCACGTTCGTTTTTCGCTCCGCGCGCCTCGTGCGCGACTTAGATGATTTATTTCATGTTGACATCATTGACGCTAGCGCGATCGTCACGCCGAGACCACCTAAACACGTTTTCACCAAAAATGTCAACCGACAGCGCAACCAGAGCAACGGGGTCAAGAGGCAAAGGCCTTGGCCAACCCCATGGGGTCGGCCTCAGCCTCGCCCAAGGCCAAGGGGTTGGCCTCGGCCTCGCCCAAGGCCATGGGGTCGGCCTCAGCCTCCCATGGGGTTTGGCCTTGGCCTCCCCCCCCCGGTTCTTCACTTTTCACGCAAATTCATTTTTGCATTTTTTTTCGCTTCGTACATTTTGTACATGACTCTGGCACCTTGTTCATCATGTGGGTACGCTTCTTGGTAGCACGCTTGTCGTAACACCTACCGACAGCGCGCCCGAAGTTCGCAAAAGGAGAAGTGGCCTTGGGCTCCGAAAATGGAAGTTGGCCATTTGGCCTTGGCCAACCCCAAAGGGTCGACCTCGGCCTTCCCCATGCCTAGGGGGTCGGCCTCGGCCTCCAGGAGGGGTTGGCCTCGGCCATTTCCCCCCAGTGGTTCACCCATTTCCCGCATACCCCTTTTTGCACTTTTTTCGCTTCGTATGCTTTGTACGTAACCTTGGCACCTTATTTGTCACATGGGTACGATTCACGTCGACACGCTCGTCATGATGCAACTTTTAGATTTGTCATTGTCCATCAAACCATCTACCATCGGCGCGCCCGAAGTTCACCAAAGGGGGGAGTGACCTTGGCCTCCCTTCATGGGAGTTGGCCATTGGCCTTGGCCACCCCCTAGGGTCGGCCTCGGCCTCCCCAATGGGTTAGCCTCGGCCTCGCCAGGGGTGGTGGCCTTGGCCTTCCCCCAATTTTTGGCCTATGGCCTCACCTCCCGCGCGCACTTATTTTCTCGGTTCTTTGCACCTCCGCAATGTTTACGAACATTTATACATCAACCTCCTGACGTCCGTTCGTACATCAACCTCCTGACGTCCGTTCGTACATCAACCTCGCGACGTCCATCGTGCATCAACCTCCCGACGTCCATCGTGCATCGACCTTGTGACGTTCGTCGTCCATCCACCACGTGACGTCCGTCGTCTGTCGCCCATGACCGCACACCGCTCTTGTGATGCCCGTCGCCCAAAGGCGCGCGCTACCACCGAATGAAACGTCGCTGCCGACCGCATACCATCACTCCCAACTTTGTCATTACTACATGTTGTATTCATTATTTTGTTATCACATGCACACTCAACTCACATCCTGTTTTCGGAAGACCCAACGCGCGCTTGTGTACCACTTCCATGATATGTGCCCACGACACCAAGTATTGTCTCTGCGACGTTCGTAGCCGCGCCTGCGCGCCATTCTCATGATACATGCCCCGGCGCCAAGTATTGTCTCCGCGACGTTCGTCGCCGCGCCTGCGCGCTATTCTCATGATACGTGCCCCGGCCCCAAGTATTGTCTCCGCGACGTTCGTCCCCGCGTCTGCGTGCCATTCTCATGATACGTGCCCCCGGCACCAAGTATTGCTCCGCGACGTTCATCGCCGTGCCCTTGCGCCATCGTCATGATACGTGTCCCCGACACCAAGTATTACTTCGCGATGTTCGTCGTTGCGTCTCTTTCATAACACGTGCCCCGTCACTAAGTGTTGTCTCCGCGACTCTCGTCGCCGCACCCATGCGCCACTTTCATAACGTGTGCCCCCGGCACCAGGTACTGTCTTGTGCTTTAGGCACTGCGCCCACACGCCACTATCATGTTACATGCTTTCGGGATGGGCTCACAACCTTATAGCCATCGTCGTCTCAATCACAGGGGGGGCTTCGGCCTTCATACCAGAATGGGGTCACAACCTTATAGCCATCGCCGTCTCAATCACAGGGGGGCTTTGGCCTTCGTTCCGGAATGGGCTCACAACCTTATAGCCATCGCCGTCTCAATCACAGGGGGGGCTTCGGCCCTCGTACCGGGATGGGCTCACGACTTTATAGCCATCGCCGTCTTAATCACAGGGGGCTTCGGCTCTCGCACCGGGATGGGCTCACAACCTTATAGCCATCGCCGTCACAATCACGGGGGGCTCCGGCACGAGGACCCCTCGCAGCAGACTACGAGCACTGAGCTGCGACTATGTCCACTCATGTTATTGTCAATCGTCGACACCACCAAGACAATGACCCATGGGTCACTCTGGGACGGGAGCACGTCATCGGAGGGCATCACGCCTAGTCCGCCTGGCAATTGGCTATAGGGGTAACCCTCACTGCTGTCAAGTTCTCTGCGCGTCTCTTGACGCACCTCGTGGGATGCAGTAAAGGCTTGGACCGGTGGCTGGAGCAACGGGCTTACTCTAATCATCATGTCATGGTGTGGTCAGTTTTCTCAGACAGGTAGAGAGACGCTGTGCGAGGCAGGCAACGCGAATTTGGGAAACGACAGTCCAACGAAGAGCCGGTATTTTAGGACCCCTTGATGACGTGTCACTCCCAGGGGACGACATGTGGCACTTTATGACATAAGCACACTGTTTCCTATAAATAGTTAACTTTATGACTCAAAAAAGGACTTCTTCTTTATTCTCACAAAATCACTTTCTCACTCTAGAATTTTGGAGCTCTTGGATTCTAGTGAGAGAATGAAAAATTGGACATAACTTTGGACCATAACTTTGGACCGTAACATTGGACCCCGACTCGGACCCTGACTTGGACTATCGACTGCCGGTCCTGTTCGTCTCAGCCTCATCTCCGTAGCACTGCCACTCCTCACGACCTTTCTGGGAAGTCTTGCTCTTAGCCCTTACTCCGTCATTGATGTCTCTTAGTTTGCATACTTGGAAGTTGACTCGGACTGCAGCATTAGTGGCACCTCCACGTAGGTACGAACCCACTTTCCTTGGCATCAAATATTAAGAAAAATGAAATAAGAAGTTTTTTACTTGTCATGTGAGTTCTTCTATGAATCTATTCTCAATTATACGGTCTATATCATGTCAAGAAGTAATTTCTTCGAACAAAGTTGGAGAGAGTATTATGATTACATACCAAATCGAATAGCCACATAAATCAATATGTTATCAATCACAACGTTCATTATTTATAAAAATAAACATGTTAATTATATAAAAGTTTCATTGCCTAAATATTACATATTCAAACTCTGTTCAATTCTTAATCGAAACAAAAGTAATTAAATACGACATTTTTAAAAAAATTCATCTTTAATTTTCTTTTTCAAGGGAATTTCATAAGTCTTTTTGTCTTCAATCATGATTGCACTTTCGAGGACTTCTTCAATGATCATCGATATGTCCTTCAACTATCTTGTATTCGTTCTTTTTATTCATTTTGACAACGAATGTGAACTTCTTTCAATGCATAATTCCAGCCTTCTTAACATTTTACAGTTCATGCCATTCTGCAAGTGTTTTCTTTTCTCTTTTAAGGTAGGTGCACTATAATTCAAAAGACAATCGGTACATTATGGGTTGTCTCATACCTCTTTTCTGGATTGTTTGAACTTTGCAACGTTGCAACCCGTTGCATCAAATAGAGTGAGGATTGCACTTTTTCCTTCATCAACCACGACAATCTAAAGTATGTACCTAGTTCAGCAAAGAAGTAATTTAACAAATATATAGTTCATAAAAGGTTTTTTTTACAGGGACCAAATTTACCTTGGCTCATAAGGTATTTCCTGATTGCTCCCAACATGCTTAGGTTACTTGTTCTTCAATGATGGTAACTTTCTTGCCACATTTTTTGTAAGCATCAAACCAAGGATAATCTTTGTTCTCTATCCTCATAATTGTTGCTCTAAAGGAACAATACAATTTTTGTAAATAGTGAGATTACTAAAAGAAGGGAGCAGAAGATTAGTTTTTTTTGGTAACATCTGAGATATTATTGGTGCACACTTCAATATGTCTTCCAGGCTTATAGTCATTGCATACCTCAACTTCCCTACCGTCGACATAGAAGGACAGTCTTTTTCCAACCTACATGAGACAAAATGTAACTTTACACACCAATTTTTTCGGTTTGGAGCATCGTCGGTATTATTTGATCCAACAAAAGGCATGGTGTATATGTTGTATGTAGAGCCTGATTTCAATCCAAAGACATTGTTACAATGCGGTAGTAACCCGAAAGCAAGTTTTTGTGCGGTAGTCCCACATTCCTTATTGAAAAAAGGTCACAACTTAGCCCAAGTATATAAGTGTCTTGTCCCACATTGGTTATTTAGAAAAAGATTACCTCTTAGCTCTAAATAAATATTCATGGTCTTGTATTGTTTTGGGTCAAGAGAGAAAACCACAACATAGAGTGGGGGTTAGGATTTTGGTTGTAACACTGCTGAATAGTGAAATCGAAATCTGGTCATACTCCGGGGACGTAGCCATATTGGTGAACCTTTTAATTCTTGTATTGTGCATTTAATTATTTTATATTTAAATTTCTCGTTTCTTTGTTCTTCAATATATTGCTTCGTAGTTGCTGCGTTTTATAACAACTGGTACCAGAACTTGGGTTTGAGTTTTACTTACGTAGGTTTTACGTTTGAGTGGGAGCAATGGCCGAAGAGGTAAAGGAAAGATTAAGAAGTTTAATGGTATGAATTTCCAGTGGTGGAAAATGCAAGTTGAAGACTACTTATATCAGAAGGATCTGTATCTACCGCTGGTGGGAGAGAAACCTGAAGCGATGAATGCAAGTGAGTGGGCGATTTTGGACAGAAAGGCACTGGCTACAATAAGACTTAGCCTAACCCCACAAGTAGCATTCAATATCTCCAAGGAAAAAAACTATTGCTGCTGTGATGAAAGCATTGGAGAAATTATATGAAAAACCTTCTGCTTCGAATAAGGTATTTCTCATGAAGAAACTGTTTAATATGAGAATGTCTGAAAATGGTTCTATTGTTGATCATGTAAATAATTTTAACGGTGTTACAAATCAATTGGAATCTGTCAGCATTAATTTTGATGATGAAGTTAGGGCTTTGTTATTTCTGTGTTCACTGCTTGATAATTGGAATAACTTGGTGACGACAATGAGTAATTCTACTATTTCTAGAACGCTAACACTTAATGATGTTGTGAGTTCTGTGATGAATGATGAAATACGGAGAAAGACAATTGGTGATGGTATATCATCTAGTACTGCTTTGTCCGTGGAATCCAGAGGTAGACAGAATAACAAGTAGAATAACAGGGGAAGAAGTCCTACAAGAGAAAGATCAAGATCAATAGGCAAGTCGAAGTCCAAAAGGAAAACCATAGTGTGATGGAATTGTTACAAGGAAGGCCATAAGAAGAATGATTGTACAGAACCAAAGAAGAAAAATGGAGCAGGGGGAAGACAAGGTGATGATGAAGGGGCAAACATGGTAAGTTCAAACGAATGGACGTATGATGATTTATGTCTTTCTGTTACAGTGGATGATAATTCCAAAGTGTGGTATGTAGACTCAGGAGCCTCGATTCATTCTACACCTCATAGGGATTATTTCAGTGATTATGTTCATGGTGATTACGGACATGTGACTGTCGGGAATGGATATCGGTGCAGCATTGTTGGAAAGGAAAAAGTCAAAATTAAACTGTCAAATGAAGGAACCCTAATTTTGAATGATGTTAGACATATTCCAGAACTGCAGAAGAACCTTATATCCGTCAGCGGGTTGGATCGTGAAGGCTATTTTGTGGCATTTGGTGAAAAATAGTGGAAGGTGATCAAAGGGTCGATGGTGGTAGTAAGAGGAGAAAGAGTAGGAACCCTATTGTTCCCAACCTATCTTGGTCGGACCCAATGGCCCGCTAGGGGTCCCATTTCACACACACACATCGACAGATGCAACAATCATTTTTCCAACGCATCCAACCGGTCAGCGCGCATGCTCAAGTCACGTGCGTTTTTCGCTCTGCGCGACTTAGGCACGATTCAATTTCACGTTGACGTCACTCATGCTAGCGCGATCGTCACGCCAAGACCATCCGAACACCTTTTCACCAAAAATGTCGACCGATGGTGCAATAGGAGCAATGGGGTCAAGGGGCAAAGGCCTTGGCCAACCCCATGGGATCGGCCTCGGCCTCCCATGGGGGGTTGGCCTTGGCCTCCCCCCCTCCGGTTCTTCACTTTTCGTGCAAGGTCCTTTTCGCAATTTTTTCACTTCGTACGCTTTGTATGTGACTTTGACACGTTGTTCGTCATATGGGTATGATTCATGTCGACACGCTTATCGTAACGCAACTTCCGGTTTTGTCATTGCCCATCAAAACACCTACCGTCGCCGTGCCTGAAGTTCATCGAAAGAGGGGAGTATGGCCTTGGGCTCCTTCATGGGAGTTACCCATTTGGCCTTGGCCACCCCTAGGGTCGGCCTCTGCCTCCCCAGGGGGTCGGCCTCGACCTCCTAGGGAACTTGGCCTTGGCCTTCCCCCCATGTTTGGCCTCTGGCCTTTCCCACCATGCACACTTATTTTCTTGAGTCTTCGCACCTCTGGGATGTTTACGGACGTTCGTACATCAACCTGGCGACGTCCGTCATGCATCAACCTCGTGACGTCCGTCACCCGTGATCGCGCACCGCTCTCGCGATGCCTGTAGCCCAAAGTTGCGCACTACCACCGAATGACCCGTCACCGACGACCGCGTACCATCACTCCCAACTTTGTCATTACTACATGTTGCATTCATTACCTTGTTATGACAGGCACACTCAGCTCACATCCCGTTTTCGAGACACTCGACGCCCGCCCGTGCGCCGTCTCCTTGACGTTTGTCGTCGTGCCCGTGCGCCATTCTCACGATATGTGGCCCGGCACAAAGTATTTCTCCGCGACGTTCATTGCCGCACCACATTCATAACACGTGCCCCAGCACCGAGAATTTCTCCGCGACGTTCATCGCCGCACCCGTGCGTCATTCTCATGATACGTGCCCCGGCACCAAGTATTGCTCCGTGACATTCGCCGCCACACCACTTTCATAACACGTGCCCCGGCACCGACTATTGCTCCGCGACGTTAGTCGCCGTGCCTGTGCGCCATCGTCATGATACGAGCCCCAGGCACCAAGTATTACTCCGCGACGTTCGTCGCCGCACCACTTTCATAACACGTGCCCCCAGCACCAGGTAATGTCTCGTGCTGTAGGCACCGCGCCCATGCGGCACAATCATGTTACATACTTTTGGGGGGGCTCTATTCTTAGTGCTCCGGCATGAGGACCCCTCGCAGCGGATGGACTCACAACCTTATAGTCATTGTCGCCACGAAATGGGCTCACAACCTTAAAGCCATTGCCGTCACAATCACGGGGGGCTCCGGCACAAGGACCCCTCGCAGTGGGATAGACTCACAACATTATAGTCATCGCCGCCATGGGATAGGCTCACAACCTTAAAGCCATCGCCGTCACAATCACGGGGGGGCTCCGGCACAAGGACCCCTCGCAGCGGGATGGACTCACAACCTTAAAGCCATCGTTGTCACGATCACGGGGGGCTCCTGCACAAGGACCCCACGCGGCGGAATGGACTCACAACCTTTTAGTCATCGTCACCGCGGGATGGGCTCACAACCTTATAGTCATTGCCGCCACGGGATGGGCTCACAACCTTATAATCATTACCGCCGCGAGATGGGCTCAATACCTTATAGTCATCGCCGCCGCAGGATGGGCTCACAACCTTAAAGCCATCGCCGTCACAATCACGGGGGGCTCCTGCAAGAGGACCCCTCGCAGCGGGATGGACTCACAACGTTATAGTCATCGCCGCCACGGCATGGGCTCACAACCTTATAGCCATCGCAGTCACAATCACGGGGGGCTCCCGCATGAAGACCCCTCACCACGGACTGTGAGCACTGAGCTGCGACCATGTCCACTCATGTTATTGTTGCTCGTCGACACCACCAGGACAATGACCCATGGGTCACTCCGGGATGGGAGCAGGTCCTCGGAGGGCATCGCGCCTAGTCCGCCTGGCAGTTGGCTACATGGGCAACCCTCACCGCTGTCAGGTTCTCTGCGCATCTCTTGACGCACCTCGTGAGATTCAATAAGGGCTTGGACCGGTGGATGGGGCAACTGGCTTACTCTGATCATGCTACCGCGGTGTGGTCAGTCTTCTCAAATAGGTAGAGCGACGCTGTGTGGGGCATGCAACACGAATTTGGTAACCGGCAGTCCAACAGAGAACCGGTATTTTGGGACCCCCTGGTGACGTGTCACTCCCAGGAGACGGTAGATGGCGCTTTTTTGACATAAGCATAATGTTTCTTATAAATAGTAAACTTTATGACTCAAAAAAGGACTTTTGTCTTTTCTTACAAAATTCATTTTTTCACTCTAGAATTTGGGAGCTCTTGGATTATAGTGAGAGAAACATAACTTTGGACAGTAGCATTGGACCTCGACTCGGAGCCTGACTTGGACTGTCGACTGCCGGCCCTGTTCGTCTCTGCTTTGCCTTCGCAGCACTGCCACTCCCATGGCCTGTCTGTGAAGGCTTGCTCTCAGCCCTTACTACATCCTTGCTGTCTCCCACTTTTTCTCCTTGGAAGCTGATTCGGACTGCATCCTTTGTGGCACCTCCACATAGACACGAACCCACTTTCCTTGGCATCATTTGTCGACTCTGCTGGGGAAGTGAGCATTGTATTGTAGTATACGTATCTTCCACACTTAGGCACCATGCCTACACAACGAAGAGTTTCCAGGGCTACTAGCCAGGGCCTTATCCATACTGTGCAAGAAGTGGACCACTCGGGTGAACAAGAGGGGACCAATGCCGTGCGTCTCCAAGACCAGCCACTAACTACCGTACCTAACATACAAGTTGCAATCAATGCGACCATCCAGTAGTTTACGCCCACTATAGCCAACCTGCAAGACTCGCAAGCCACTCTTATGACAACCATCTTGGAAATGCAAAAATCCATACAGGTGATGGCCTCCCAAAAAAACCATTGCACCAGTCCAACCTTCTGGACCTGGGTTGGCTCGTGACGCCGCTCAGGCCCCAGTGTCGCGACTACCATCGCCTCGATCATCTAGACCCTTGGCGGTAGGACTTGCGACATCTTCGCCTCCTTTAGCTAATGCACTGCATCCCGTGATGCCGTCACGTAGGCCTCAAGCAGACCTTGGACTCGTGCTGCAACAGATTCACCCTATCGCCGCACCTCAACGCATGCCGACACGAAGTTCGTCCGAAACCCATGACTCTATTGAGATGGAACCTAACCCTTACCTAATGGAACAACATCAAACAACCGGTCAAGTGGTGGATATGTCTCACCCGCTCACCCATGCTCCCATACACTTGCCATTGCCAGCACATGTCACTTATCATCCCTCTATTGCTCCTGCTCATCAAGTTACCCCATCAGGGGGCTCGTGGCGCCCCAGCCAGCCATCATCCCTTGGTTGGCCATGAAGAACCATCCCACCACTATGTCTCCAAGTCAGACTTTGAAGCACTCATCCACAGTTTATCACAAAACTCTACACTTAATCCCTCTGCCCACCTGACAGGCCATGCCACATATGCCAATGATATTGCCACCATACCCTATCCCCCAAATTACAAACAACCAGCCTTTGTCTCTTCAACGTACGCGAGGGCAATGCCCTGAGCACTTGACGAGATTGCAGGCTCATTGGAGCAGTATGGTCCGGGAGACAGCTTGAAGTTGAGGGAATTCCACAAGTCCCTTACAGGCTTGGCTTACACTTGGTACCACCAGATTCCTGCGGGGACTGTCCATGCATGGAACGACATGGTTCAGTTATTCTTAGACAAGTTCCATTATGAGGCCAAACGCGTGACTATTGTTGACATTGCTGGCATTCGCCAGAACCAAGAGGAAGACTTGAATAAATACGTGCACCGTTTCCATCTCAAATGCCTGAGTGTACGAACTTCAGCAAGGACGAGACGGTTCCCATATGCATCAAAAGCATGACCGATATCTATCGTGTGCATATCGAGAACCTACAGTTAAGGTCATGGGGACACCTCAAGGAAATAGCCCGCCGTACTTATGAGACGGTCGGTCCTGTCAAGCCGTGGAAGCCTCGACTGCAAAATGCACTACTGGCTTCGGTAGACACACCCAATACTTAGCATAACAACAACATCACAAACAACAATAACAGCAACAACTACATTGGCTTCAAGCGTCAGTTTCCAGATGGGGACCGACGCCCTGACAAGCAAAGGACACAGAGGACTGCACCCGACTATCCATGTGATTTGAATACAGCGAAAGAACTCTTGGCAGAATGTTGTTATGGCCCTTGAACATCACAGGCATGGTGTTATGGACCTTGAACATCGCAGGCGACCACGGTATATCTAGTCATTCCACCAACAAACTCCCAGGTACCTCACGCGACATCACCGGGGCAACCTCCCCACTCGGCACACGGACATATAGCAAGGGAACCATCAGACTCTCCGCCATCGACGACATACCCTAAGGACCCAAAAAGACATCCGTAGCCACTCGCTGGCCTAGCTCTCTCTAAAGCTCCTCGAGTGGGCATCCGGGCACCGCCCCCCTCGCTGTCAACAGTATATTGCTTTGGCATGGCATTGGATCAAAGCTCCTCGCCCCACCATTGAAGCTCAACGGCACCCCCGCTACCTCGATCGGCGTGGCCTCATCATCTCCAAACATGTCACCCGACGCCGACGTTGACTGCCCACTCGCTCCACCGTGACATCGCGCACTTTGCTTCTTCCTTGTCTTTTTTGGTACTCCACCATCATTCCCATCACCTAGCGGAATAGAATCGCGCACCCCCGTCCCCGCCCGAAGCTCGGCCTTGGTCCGCAGACCTCGACCTCACGGGCAGCCTCGGACCTCGGCCTCGTGGGCAGCCTCGGACCTCGGCCTCGTGGGCAGCCTCGGACCTCCGCCTCGCGGGCAGCCTCGGACCTCCTATCCCCTGCCATCCTTCTTTCCTCCCTTTTTCTTTCTTCTTCACCTTTCCTTTCTTCTTCTCTTCTTCCCTTTTCCTCCATCCCTTCCTTTCCTTCCTTTCCCCTCTCCTTTCCCCTTCTCTCCTCTCCCCTTTTCCACCCTCGACCTCGGCCACCCGAGTCGAACTCGGCCTAGCCGCCTCCCCCACTCCCTCCACCCCTTTCATCCCCTCAACTGGCCTTCCCCCCATGTTTGGACTATGGCCTTTCCCACCGCGTGCACTTATTTTCTTGAGTCTTCGCACCTCTGCGATGTTTATAGACGTTCGTACATTAACCTGGCGACGTCCGTCGTGCATCAACCTTGTGACGTCCGTCACCCGTGATCACGCACCGCTCCCGCGATGCCGGTCGCCCAAAGTCGTGCACTACCACCGAATGACCCATCGCCGACGACCGCGTACCATCACTCCCAACTTTGTCATTACTACATGTTACATTCATTATCTTGTTATGACAGGCACACTCAGCTCATATCCCGTCTTCGAGACACCCGACGCGCGCCCATGCGTCGTCTCCTTAACGTTCATCGCCGCGCCTGTGTACCATTCTCATGATACGTGCCCCGACACCAAGTGCTTCTCCGCGAAATTTGTTGCCGCACCATTTTCATAAACCGTGCCCCGAAACCTAGTATTGCTTCCCGTCGTTCGTTGCCGCGCCCGTGCGCCATTCTCATGATACGTGCCCCGGAACCAAGTATTGCTCCGCGACGTTTGTCGCCGTACCACTTTCATAACACGTGCCCCGGCACCGAGTATTGCTCCGCGATGTTTGTCGCCGCGCCCGTGTGCCATCATCATGATACGTGCCCCTGACACCAGGTATTGCTCTACGACGTTCATCGTCGCACCACTTTCATAACACATGCCCCGACACCGAGTATTGCTGCCCAACGATTGTCGCCGCGCCCGTGTGCCATCGTCATGATACGTGCCCTTAGCATCAAGTATTGCTCCGCGACGTTCATCGCCGCACCACTTTCATAACACGTACCCCGGCACCGAGTATTGCTCCGCGACGTTTGTCGCCGCGCCCCTGCGCCATCGTCATGATATGTGCCCTTGGCACCAAGTATTGCTCCGCGCCGTTCATTGCCGCACCACTTTCATAACACGTGCCCTGGCACCGAGTATTACTCCGTGACGTTCGTCGTCGTGCCCGTGCGCCATCGTCATGATACGTGCCCCCATCACAAAGTATTGCTCCACGACATTCGTCACTGCACCACTTTCATAACACGTGCCCACGACACCAGGTAATGTCTTGTGCTGTAGGCACCGCACCCATACGCCACAATCATGTTACATGCTTCTGGGGGGCTCCGTTTGTAGTGCTCCGACACGAGGACCCCTCGTAGCGGGATGGACTCACAACCTTGTAGTCATCGCCGCCACGGGATATGGTCACAACCTTAAAGTCATCGCCGTCACAATCACGGGGGGCTCCGGCACGAGGATCCCTCGCAGCGGGATGGACTCACAACCTTATAGTCATGGCCGCAACAGGATGGGCTCACAACCTTAAAGCCATCGCCGTCACAATGACGGGGGGCTCCGGCACGAGGACCTCTCGCAGTGGGATGGACTCACAATCTTATACTCATCGCCGCCACGGGATGGGCTCACAACCTTAAAGCCATCGCCGTCACGATCACGGGGGGCTTTTGCACGAGGACCCCTCGCAGTGGGATGGACTCACAAGCTTATAGTCATCGCCAACGCATGATGGGCTCACAACCTTATAGTCATCGCCACGGCAGGATGTGCTCACAACCTTAAAGCCATCGCCGTCACAATCACGGGGGGCTCCTACATAAGGACCCCTCACGGTGGGATGGACTCACAACCTTATAGTCATTGCCATCGCGGGATGGGCTCATTACCTTATAGTCATCGCCGTCACAATCACGGGGGCTCCTACACGAGGACCCCTCGCAGCGGGATGAACTCACAACCTTATAGTCATTGCCACCACAGGATGGGCAACCTTATAGCCATCGCCGTCACAATGACGGGGGGCTCCGGTACGAGGACGCCTCGCCACGAACTTTGAGCACTGAGCTGCGACCATGTCCACTCATGTTACTGTTGCTCGTCGACATCACCAGGACAATGACCAAAGGGTCATTCTGGGACATGAATTGGTCCTCAGAAGGCATCGCGCTGCCTGGCAGTTGGCTACAAGGGCAACCCTCACCGCTGTTAGGTTTTCTGCGAGTCTCTTGACGTACCTCATCGGATTCAGTAAGGGCTTGGACCGGTGTATGGGGCAATGGGATGGGCTCACAACCTTAGAGTCATCGCCGTCATGATCACGGGGGGCTCCGGTGCGAGGACCCCTCGCATTGGGATGGACTCACAACCTTATAGTCATCGCTGCCGCGACATGGGCTCATAACTTTAAAGCCATCGTCGTCACAATCACGGGGGGCTCCTGCACGAGGACCCCTCGCAGCGGGATGGACTCACAACCTTATAGTCATCGCCACCACGGGATGGGCTCACAACCTTATAGCCATCGCCTTCATAATCACGGGGGGATGTGCTCACAACCTTAAAGCCATCGCCGTCACAATCACGGGGGGCTCCTACATAAGGACTCCTCGCGGCGGGATGGACTCACAACCTTATAGTCATCGCCACTGCGGATGGGCTCATAACCTTATAGTCATCGCCGTCACAATCACGGTGGGCTCCTACAAGAGGACCTCTCGCAGCAGGATGAACTCACAACCTTATAGTCATCGTCGCCACAGGATGGGCAACCTTATAGCCATCGCCGTCACAATGACGGGGGGCTCCGGCACAAGGACCCCTCGCCAAGGACTCTGAGCACTGAGCTGCGACCATGTCCACTCATGTTACTGTTGCTCGTCGACAGCACCAGGACAATGACCCACGGGTCACGCCAGGATAGGAGTAGGTCCTCGGAGGGCATCGCGCCTAGTCCGCCTAGTAGTTTGCTACAGGGGCAGCCCTCACCACTGTCAAGTTCTCTACGCGTCTCTTGACGTACCTCGTGGGATTCAGTAAGGGCTTGGACCGGTGGCTGGGGCAACTGGCTTACTTTGATCATGCAATCACGGCGTGGTCAGTCTTTTCAGACAGGTAGAGCGACGCCGTGTGGGGCAGGCAACGCAAATTTAGGAACTGGCAATCCAAAGGAGAATCGGTATTTTGGGACCCCCTGGTGACATGTCACTCTCAGGGGACGACACGTGGCACTTTATGACATAAGCATACTGTTTCCTATAAATAGTGAACTTTATGACTAAAAAAGGACATTTTGGCTTTTCTTACAAAAATCACTTTCTCTAGAATTTGGGAGCTCTTGAATTCTAATGAGAGAAACATAACTTGGGACCGTAACTTTGGACCGTGACTTTGGACCATAACATTGGACCTCGACTCGGAGCCTGACTTGGACTGTCGACTACCAGCCCTGTTTGTTTCAGCCTTGCCTTTGTAGCACTGCCACTCCTCACGGTCTGTGTGGGAATGCCTTGCTCTCAGCTCTTACTCCATCATTGTTGTCTCTTACTTTTTCTACTTGGAAGTTGATTCAGATTGTATCCTTTGTGGCACCTCTACACAGACACGAACCCACTTTCCACACAGACACGAAGCTGATTCGGACTGATTCAGAGTGCATCAGTTATCACACTTTTAAGAAGTTGAAAGCTCTTGTTGAGAATGAAACATGGAATAAGGTAAAATGCCTAAAATCTAACATTGGGGGCGACTATTGTGATGGAGGGTTCCAAGAATATTGTTCCAATAACGGTATCAGGTTGAAAAGAACTGTTAAGAGGACACCTCAAGAAAATGGCTTGGCATAGAGAATGAATCGAACCATCATGGAACGAGCAAGGTGTATGAGGATACATGTTGATTTTCCTCTACAGTTCTGGGCAGCAGCTGTGGATACTGACGTATATTTAATTAACAGAAGTCTAGCCAGTGCTCTTAATGGTGGTATTCCTAAAGAAGAATGGTAAGGTAAACCAATAAATTATTCTTTTCTGAGAGTTTTTGGATGTATTGCTTATGCTCATATTGATAAAGAGGAAAGGAAGAAACTTGACTCTAAATCTCAGAAGTGTGTATTTATTGGATATGGAGGTGATGAATATGGTTATCGTTTATGGGACTACGAATATAACAAAATCATCAGGAGTAAGGATGTCATATTCGATGAATCACGGTTGTATAAGCTAGGTTATAAGAACATGGAATTGAAAAAGAAGACAAGGAATACATGGAACTTGATGAGCCAGAAGATGGACAGATACCTAGGATAGAAAGTCTAGAAGTCTTTGATGAGACAACTGATACTGAAATTGGAGTTGGTGATCAACAACAAGTGCCTGAAACTCTTAACCTCAGAAGAAGTAGTCGGGTAAGGAAAGCTCCTGACAGACTTTATCTTCCAATCAATTATATTTTGTATATTGATTCTGGTGAGTCATAATGTTATCAAGAAGCGATACAAGATGAATCCAGATTACAGTGGGAGCAAGCCATGAAAGATGAGATGGCTTCACTTGAGCAAAACCAAACTTGGGATTTGGTAAAGCTCCTTGCATGTAAGAATGTTCTGTACAATAAAAGGGTATAAAAGATTAAAAATGAAACTAGAGGAACAAAGAGATACAAGTCAAGACTAGTTGTGAAAGGGTATCGGTAGAGGAAAGGTATTGATTTCTAAGAAATCTTCTCTCATATTGTGAAGATGACTTCAATTCGTACGATATTGAGCATTGTAGCTATAGAGGACTTACATCTGGAGCAGCTGGATGTTAAGACAATATTTCTCCATGGGGATTTGGAGGAAGAAATCTACATGCATTAGCCATAGGGTTTTGAAGTCAAGGGTAATGAGGGAATGGTTTGCAGGTTGAAGAGGAGCTTGTATGGCCTAAAGCAAGCTCCTAGACAGTGGTATATGAAGTTTGACAGTTTCATGAAGCAAACAAACTTCACTAGATGTGACTTTGATCACTGTGTTTATTTTCAGAAGTTTAATAGTGAGAACTTCATTATTTTAACTCTGTATGTAGATGATATGCTTGTAGTAGGTTCAGCATGGGAAGGATTAATGAACTCAAGAAGAAGTTGGCAAGTACTTTCTCTATGAAGAACTTGGGAGAGGCAAAATAACTTCTTGGCATGAGGATAACCAGGGACAGAAAATAGAAAAAGTTATGGTTGTCACAGAAAGAGTACATTGAGAAGGTTTTGAGGAGATTTAACTTGCATGCCTCTAAACCTGTGACGTCTCCTTTAGCAGCCAACTTCAAGCTTTCAAAGGAGTTGAGTCCCAAGAATAGGGAGGATGAAGAATACATGGCACAGGTACTGTACACCTATGCTGTGGGAAGTCTCATGTATGCCAGTTTTAGTTGTGAGTAGATTCATGACAAACCTAGGAAAGGAACATTGACAAGTAGTGAAGTGGATTCTCAGGTATTTGAGAGGAACATCCAGGTTTTGCTTATGTTTTACGGGTAATAACATAGATGTGCGAGGCTATTTAGATGCAGACCATTGAGGTGATATAGACAACGGGAGAAGCACCACGGGATATGTTTTTTTTTCTGTAAGAGGGACTGCAGTAAGCTTGATCTCTAAGTTATAGAAAATTGTTGTATTGTCTACAACAGAAGAAGAATACGCTGCTGTGACATAAGCAAGCAAGGAAATAATTTGGCTTCAGAGGTTGTTGATAGAGTTGGGATATCGGCAAGTAGATTGTAAGCTATGGACTGATAGTCAGAGTGCAATACATCTTGCCAAGAACTCACCATTTCATTTGAGGACCAAGCATATTCAGTTGAGGTATCACTTTATATGGTCTCTGTTAGAGGATGGACAACTGAACTTGGAGAAGATTGAAGGCAACAAGAATCCCGCGGACATGTTAACGAAGGTGGTTGACAGGCAAAAGTTGAGCCTATGCTCAACTTTGATTAGTCTTCGTTGATGCTTCTTGGATGAGTATGACCAGCATTTGTGTGGAGTTTCAGCATTGGAGTTGTATCAGTCTCCAAGTGGGAGATTGTTGTATGTGGAGCCTGATTTCAATCCAGAGACATTGTTACAATGAGGTAGTGACCCGAAAGCAAGTTTTTGTAAGGTTGTCCCACATTGCTTATTGAAACAAGGTCACAACTTAGCCCAAGTATATAAGTGTCTTGTCCCACATTGGTTATTTAAAGAAAGATTACCTCTTAACTCTAAATAAATATACATGGTCTTGTATTGTTTTGGGTTAAGAGAGAAAACAACAACATAGAGTGGGGGTTAGGATTTTGGTTGTAACATTGCTGAATAGTGAAATCGAAATCTGGTCATACTCTGGGGACATAGCCATACTTGTGAACCTCGTAATTCTCGTGGTGTGTGTTCTTCAATATATTGCTTCGTAGTTGCTGCGTTTTGTAATAGTATATTACTAGTTTCTAATTGCGTTTACTTCATGGAATTCAGGGATGAACTTGTACTGTGGATATAAAGATACCGATAGCTGTGAAACCCCCCACGAAAATTCAAATCTAAAGTATTAGGTAAAATATGTTGCTTTAAGCAGCATCTAGTGTCGGGATTCAAACAATATATACCTTCGTTTGTAGTTCGTCTTATGTTTGCCTATGCAATAATTAGTTCATAAGCAATTTTGTCTTGAACTTCTTCTCCTTCATGTATTGCTAAGTCACCCCATAAGGTTAGAACGACAAAAGTTGATCTGTAAGAATGAGTATCAAGTCAGTGATTGTGCGTGCTTCTGATGCTTCTAAAACATGATCAAAATGTATGTTATTTCAATACTCTTTGTCCATTATGACTATACCTTGCTTCTTATGCAGCACGCCATTAGTATTCCTCTAACAGTAGATAAAATCTCAGCATCAACCACAACTGCCAAGATATCTATACACAAAGTTGTGTCACAATATAGACATCTGCTAAACTGACGAACAAATATCTTGTAATTTACTACTGAACTTACTGAATAATTTTTCCTCGTCATTATTAATAACTTCACGAATAGAGACAAAACCTTTTAGTATGTTGACGGCTACTGGAGATGGGGCTTCCACAATGTTGGTTGCAGCATTAAACGTCAACTCCAAATCTAGATGAACATTTGTGAATTTTGAGTTGGTCGGCTTTACAACCCCGTTAGGTATAATATAGGTCTTTTCCTTTTCAGTATGTCCTTTGAACTTTGCAACAATATCCTTGAACATGATTGATTGTATTCTTGTTCCCTTGAGTTTTTATCATTAAAACTTTTAGTATTCAAACTTTAAAAATTTTAAATTAAAATTTTTTTAGCACGATATGTTAGTCCATAATTCTCAAGCAATTTTAGGCAGATGAAAGTAGAGTAAATATGAATTATATCATAGCAACGATATAGTGTATTACATTCAATCTATATTACTGTCTCATCCCTCAAATCCTCTATTATGAGGGTTTCTATGGCTTTGTTTCGGCATGATGACATGTAGCACTGCCGAGCCACCACCTAGTTTCCCTTTATTTCCCCAACTCCATTCTCCGTGGGGAATTTCATTTTCATGTGGTATGTTGATACCACCGTCTTTAATTGGTTTAACGCTGTTCGCCCCAAAATTGCATTATAGGCCGAAGGAACGCATACCACCAAGAAGTCTAACATCAGTTTAGCTTGGGTCGGAGAGGCACCCACGGTCACGGGTAATGAAATAATTCCCTCGCAAGCAACATGATGGTTAGAAAAACCATATAGGGGCGTATCCATATTCCGTAAGCGGTTGGACGGGATGTTCATTTTTTGAAATACTTCATAAAAAATACTTTTGCCGAGCTCCCATTGTCTACGAGGATTCTCTTCATGTCGAAGTTCCCTACTCGGAGTGTAACAACTAGGGGGTCGTCCTGAGGTGTTCTCGTGTCTCCCACATCGTCATCAGAGAAGGATATTGTTGGGGCCGGTTCTATCTTCTGCTTCTTAATCGATGGCCCCATAGTTGTGAGGAATTCTCTTGCATAAGCTTTTCGTCCATGTCCTGAAGAACCTCCTGAGGCGATTCCTCCCGAGATAGTATGGATGACACCTGCATTTTCTTGCGCCTCTTCTCTTCCTGCTAAAGGAATGGCTTCCCTCTTTTCATTTCTTCGATTGACATACCCTCGCAAGTGTTCGCGTTTGATAAGAGCCTCTATTGCACGCTTGAGCGATTTACACTTGTCGGTAGTATGGCCATGGTCGTTGTGGTAACGGCACCACAAATTTCTATCTCTCTGACTGGGCGCCGATCTCATCATGTCTGGTCTTTCCAGTATCTCTTTATCCTTTATCTCATGAAGAATCTGCGATGGTCTAGTAGTCAATGGCGTCAGATTCTTCATGTCGAACATCTCTTTGGGGCGCCTTTCGTCCCTTCTTGAACGCTTAGAACCCTGTCCACCTCTTGGACTATTTTCTCGAGCTCTCTTTTCTTGCTCTTGCCCATTGTCTCCACTGTTTCCTTTGTGGGTTTCTAAATACTCTTTGGCCTGGATGTACTTGTTGGCTTTATCCAACAAAGCGCTCATGCTTCTGGGGGGGCTCTTATTTACCGCAAATGCAAACTTGGTTATAGGACGAAGCCTGCGCATAAAAACTGTGTACTTTACCGACTCATCAAGGTTATCTATTTCTAATGTTGCCGCATTGAAGCGTCCCAAATACCGCGAAAAGGATTCGTTCCTTTCCTGGACCACGTTGAGAAGACTTGCTGAATTCTTGCTCCGAGTTCGGCTGCTCACAAAATGTTTATGAAACAAGTCAGACAGCTGGGCGAAAGAATGGATGATCCTGGGTCGTAGAGACTTAAACCACACATGCGCCGCCTTCCTCAAAGTGGTTGGGAATGCCCGGCACATGACGACATCTGAGACCTGGAGGAGCAGCATATTTGTTTGAAACTGGTAGACGTGCTCTCCAGGGTCTCCGTTCCCATCATATAAATCGCACTGTGGCATCCGAAAATTTGGAGGAAGTTTCGCCATCTCAATTGTTTTGGACATAGGGTATCCTGAGTCCTCCCTTGGGGGAGTGAATGCCTCTGGGCAAGGCCCATAGATAGTTTTGCGAGAAGTTCGCCCTTGGGGATGCACTTTTCGTATGGAGCCATGAGTTCGTCCTTGGGGACAATTCCTTTGGTTCGCGTAGCGTTGACCTCGAATTTTGCCGCCTATAACAGGAGGCGAATTCGTGTTGTTCTCTACTAACATCCCGTGCCGAAAACATGATCCACTTCTTGTGACATGTTTTTTGGTTTCTTGTTCTGACTGATAGCTGGGATTTATACTTTCGACCATAGTTGGACCTTGAGGTCAGTCTAAGACGAAGGTCACTGGGATCAAGGCGTGTCTGGTTAGTAGAAATCATCGGGGCCACCTCTTCAAGCTTTTTCTGTAAGGTGGTTACCAAACCCTTAAGTTCGTGGACTTCTCTGGTCAGATTCGCATTCGGAGTGTCAAACAGCTTTTTGGTCAGGTGATGACGCAAGTCTCCCCTCTTTAAAAGAGGGGTCGGGGAAGCTGTCAGTTGTCTTCGGGGTGACTGAAGTTACATTAATCCAGTCGTTACTAGAATGTTGTTGGGATGGTGTTGGTTGCCGACTTCTTCGGTGGGAGCCGCTTGATTTCGCTCGTCGATTTTGGATGGAGCGGCTGGCTGGGGGAGTGTCTGAAGTTGATTCCCTAGCCATGTTCCTTGTTGGTCCCACGAATGGCGCCAAAATGTTACTATTTAAATCTTGATCGGAACCACAGCTAGGAAATGAGCCTGCAAAATAGAAACACAGAGTGACCACCAGGGATGTTCCGGTGGAGGCGGCTCCGATGCTAAAGTCAGAACGACGCTACTAGGGTAGGATTCTGAATAGCTGAAAATGCACTGAGTGCTTGTGTGTGAACTTGTCTGTGTACCTGAGGATCTGCCCAATATATAGGTCATTTCTAGACTCCTCTCCTCTTTAGAACTCTCTTCTGACTGATCTTCTTGTAGAAGAGCCATGTTAGGACTCTTCCTTTAGCACTTGAGTCCTTAACAGCTTCTATCACCTCTCTTAGGTTCTATCCCCATACAGGTTCGTTAGTCCACTCAGAGTCAAACATGCCACGTGTCATTAGTTGGTTGGGTGGATATATTTAGGCATATCAGCACCCATAAGCGCAAATAGTTGCGCAGCTCTGCATTGGCTGATCTCGCGGCATCCAAAAATGGCCGTGAAACCTATTTATGAGGCTTCAAATGCCCTGGCAATGGGCTTGGCATTCCGCAGGCCACTGTTTCTAAGCGTTATCGCACATGTGCCGCACCCTCTACGGCAGTGGTTAATCCTGAGTGGCGGCTTATTTTGCAAAGTCTTTCCCTTTGGCCAGCTCTCATCGTCCTTTCGTCTTCGTCTTCGGGTTTCTCTCCCACTTCAGCATCACCATACGGTTCTTCTCCGGGTTCTTCTCCTGCCAGTTCGGTATCCTCGCAGGTGTCCCGAAAGCGTCAACACATGGTCACAGGGGATCCTCCGTTGCCTAGCCCATCTACCAAATGTCTCCGATGCTTGACAGACCATTCCACCGGTGGTGCAGGTTTGTCGTTGTCCTCCACTACTTAGTTATTTTTGCCTTCACATCAATCCCTGTTAGCTGCTAGTCCTTTTTGTTCTTACTTAATGCACCCTCATGCTATCACGTGTTTGAATTGTGCAATTTGTATGGGATTTGCTGGTACTGGTTTTGAGTTTGCTGTTGGGCCAGGTGCCCGGCATCCTTATGGTTGTACTGTTCATCCTCATGTGTTGGGTTCGGTTGGTGCCATACGTGGGGGGTTGGTTTGTGCGGGTTCTGAGTTTGCTTCTGGGTCATGTGCTTCGGCTTTCGGGATTGGGCCCTGCCAATCCCGTGGCCTCCAATGAAAATGCTTTGCTGTAACTGTGGTGGCCTGGGCCAGCCTGCCACAGTTCGGATAGCTTTGGGCTTGACCCGTCAGTATCATCCGGATGCTGTTTTTCTCATGAAATGTAAAATGGTCGTAGCTAAGGTTGGTTTTATTTTTAGAAAATTAGGTTTTTCGCAATTTGTTGGCGTGGACCTAATCGGCTGTAGTGGGGGCCTTTGGTTGGGCCGGTATGCTTCCTGCCCTTTCACGGTCCTGAGTGTTCACACCAATTTTATTTTGGTTGCTTGGCAAAGGCTGGATCACCTTTAGTCTACTACGGGTTTCTTTACAGGCACCCTTATGTGCAGCACCACCTAGGGGTTTCGGATTACGTTGCTTCTACTCTTGCTCCTCTTCAGGGCCCCCTTTGTATTTGTGGGGATTTTAATCAAGTCCTTTCCCCTTCCGAGAAGTCGGGCCGGAACTCATTCTTTATCTCAGGCGTGCAATCCCTTCGGGATGTTTTGGAATGTTTTCGCCTATCTGATGTTTGCTGGGAGGGTCCAGCCTTCACTTGGGTCCGTGGCTCCTCGGAGAACGGCTTCCTCTGTGAAAAAAATGATCACATCATGGCCTCTACACCTTGGATTGTCCTTTTTCCAAATGTCATCGTCGGTAACCTGGTGATTCAGCATTTTGACCATGCCCCGATACTGTGTGACACAACTCCTCCGTTGTAAATTTCAGTTGTCGCACCGCTTTAAAGCTATGTGATTTTCCTCTCCCCAGAGTTTTCCGGTTATCCTTTCGGCCTGGGCGTAACCCACCACTGGCTCTCCTCTTTACCAGCTCATGTGAAAATTCAAATTATTATTGTGCTCCCTGCATCTGTGGCATCAACACTCTTTTAATAACCTCCCTGCTCAGATCACAGAGACTCGTCAAAAGCTGGTTTACTTTCAGAAGGAGTCACAACTTTCCCTTGGTGGCTGCTCTCTAGAGTTCTCTCTTCGTGACATGTTAGACTTTCTACTCAAATTTGAGGAAACCTTTTGGGCTCAGTGTGCCAAGATCGCGTGATTTGACAAAGGCGATCGTAACACAAAGCTTTTCCATACCTCTATAGTCATTCGTCTCAGATCCAACCAAATTCTTTCTCTTAAATATGACGAGGGCCACCTTATCTCTGAAGAAGAATCTCTCCACTCTCTTATAGTTTCTCACTTTGTGCGGCTGTACACTCCTTCACCACTTACTCAGCCGTCGGCGCTCCATATCCAAACCTTCCAGACTGGCTTCCCCCTTCAATGCTCTCTCCTTGCCCAACCCTTTACTCCGGTGGAAATTAAAAAAATAGTCATTCTCTTAGGCGATTTGAAAGCGCCGAGGCCGGATGGTATCCTGGCTCTGGTTCTACAACGGTGCTGGCCCCTGATGGGGCCGCTTGTCACTTGTGCTGTCCTATCTTTCCTCTCTTCTAGGCACATGCTTACAGAAGCTAGTCGGAACTTCATCTCCTTTATTCCCAAGTAGAGTCCTTCGGTCTTGCCTGGGGATTTCAGGCCCATTAGGCATTAGCTTGTGCGACGTCATCTATAAAATCATTGCGAAAGTCTTGGTTGCTCGAATGGCTCCCATCATGTCTGATATCATCGCATGTTACCAGAATGCATTTTTGCAGGGCTGTTTCCTTGCAGACAATATTCTATTAGCCCAAGAACTTACTGAATGTGTGCGTCAGCGCCGGAAGGGTAATGTGATCGTTCTAGCCCTCAAACTGGATTTGAGTAAAGCCTTTGATCGGGTTAGTTGGGTTTTTTTGAGCGAGGTTCTATTGAGCTTCGGCATTTCTTGGTTCTGGGTGAACCTGATTTTCCAATGTGTTAGTTCCGTTTCCTGCTCTATACTCATTAATGGTGCGCCGACCTCACCTTTCAAGTCGAGCCGTGGCATTCGACATGGGGACCCTCTCTCGCCTTTCCTTTTCATCGTGTGTGCTAAAGTTCAGTCTATGGGCCTTGTTCAAGAGGCCTCGGAAGGGAAAATACACGATATTAAAGCCGGACGAAGCTCTTCGGCGGTGACGCATATTATGTATGCTGATGATATTTGTTTTTTCTTCGGGTCCAAGTGGATTTTGCTCAGAATATTGCCACGGTTAAACAGCTGCTGGGTGACTACTGTCAAGTGTCTGGCCAAGTAGTCACCCAGTAGATTAATTGGGATAAGTCCAATCTTATGATTAGCCCTAACGCTTCGCCCTTACTTCATCAAGCATTTCGCTTTCAGGACAAGCCGGAGTTTTGGTAGTATTTGGGCATTAACCTGGATATTGTTAGCAAGAAAAAAGAAAAAATTCAGGGTCTTGTGCAATGGGTTCAAGATAGGTGTGCGCACTGGTTAGGGCTGTTACTAAATAAAGACGGGCATGTTACCCTGTTCCACTTTGTTCTCTCCTCCCTTCTTGTGCACTATATGTCAGTTTATAAATTCCCTGTGGCGGTATGCAAACAATTAGATCAAATCTTTGCCCGGTTTTGGTGGCCATGAGATGCCACCAGGAAATCCATCCATTAGATTGTATGGCCTACCTTATGTCTGCCAAAACATTTAGGTGGCTTGGCCTTTTGGGATTTTAAAATCTTCAATCACTCTCTCCTGCTTAAATAGGCCTGTAAGATTTTGGAACACCCCAATAGTCTTCTTGCCCAGGTTCTCAAAGGTAAATACTTTGTTTGCACCAATTTCCTCAGTGTCTTGAGTCCTCACTGTGCATCCTGGATCTAACGAAGTTTAATGGTGGGCCAACGGGCTCTCAAGCATGGGCTACAATGGCACATTGGAAGCAGACACTCCATTTCTGTCTGGATGGACTGGTGGCTGCCTCAGCTTCCGCCCCCTCACCTTCAGAGGTTCTGCACTTAAGAGAACGAGCACTGACGGGTCTCAGACTTGTTCCTCCCTAACTCCAATTGCTGGAACTTATGTAAATTGCTTAAGACTTTTCCCCATGCTCTAGTCACTCTTATTCTTCCGCTAGTGGTTTTGCCATTAGGTTCAGCGGATCAGAGTTTTTGGTTGTTTGTGAAGGGCGGAGTTTTTGTTACTACCGAAGCCTACCTACATCTTGTGATGCTTGCTAAGACACTCTCGGCCCCAGTTTTCCCCCTTCTTTCCCGTGTCTAGCACTGCATATGGAAATTACCTTTTCCAGAAAAGCTCAAAATTTTTATCTGGCTATTTCTCCATCAACAGCTGCCGGTGTCGGCAAATATGTTGACAAAAAATTGTCAGATCTCGGGCTTGTGTCCGCTGTGTTCAACTTGCCTTAAAACCCAGACTCACCTATTTCTGGAGTGCAGTTCCATTCACAGCGTCTGGGCCCAATTCTTCGGTCCTGCAGGCCCCCTAGTAGCAGCGTCAGCCAGAGATTGGTTTGTGGCATGTGCATCCCCAGCCACCTTTCGGAGCCTATCAGCTCTTAATCGCTTAATCGGCATAATTGTCCGGCTTTGGTCCATTTGGTGCTTTTGTAATGCGGTGGTTTTCCATGGCCACACTGTTACTATGGCCAGCATAGTGACGCAAAGCCTGAACCTTATATCTGGCATCAGCGCCTCTCCCCGTTTTTGGCAATGTTCTTTAAAGCTTGCGGCTAAATCCCGTCGCCATCCGAGCCTTCCAATGCGACTCAAACATTTTTACTATCCATTGATCCCCTTGCTATTTTCCTCGTGATGCTGTTGCCCTTTCTTGCCCAATTCGCTCTTATGTGCCATCTCAGTCGTGCAGGCAACGCACATTCCGCATAGCTCTTCTATTTAGATCGGTTCCGTCTCTCGTTATGGGATCGGGATAAAGATGTCAATAGGCCGGGCTTGGGCCGGCCCAGCCCAAGCCCACCGGGCCTCCAACGAAACCGAGCCGGGGCCGGGCCGGGCCTGGTATACTTGAGCCCAGTCCAAGCCCTGGCCCTAGGTCCAATTTTTTTTTTGTTTTTTTCCCTATTCTTAACTCCTTGTTATTCACATTTATAAATTAAATGGTTGGAGACTTGGAGCAACATCAAAAGCCTCAATCGCCAAATAAAACTAGTGTAAGAGGTTCTCCACTGACGTTGTAATACAGTTCCCGTTACACAAGAGGGGCACTAGCAGTTAAACATGGGTGACTCTCTCATTAGTTTGTCTACTTCCTCCTTTTCTATACACATCCTTATCTTTATTGTAAAACCATGACCACTGCAAAGAGGTTGCAATCGTCGGAATCATTAACTCATATTAAAAATCTCGAAACATTATTATCTACAATATTAACATCATGTTTTTTTTTTTTTTTTATCACTAACATTTTGTCTAGTCATCGAGCCATTGTCATTTGTCAGACGGAGCCTCTTTTCAAATCATGGCCGCAACTAGGATTTTAATTTGGCAAAACATATAGACAAGGGGAAGGGGAAGATATACTTGAACTCAGTTTCATCATTAAATAAATGTTCCAGATTTTGCTACATGGTGCCAATAAAAGTTTATAGCTCATTCGTCCAGGAACGAATGGTTGTGGTGGTGCTTGGATTGGTGTTCGTGATGGCCGTGGTGGTGGTGTTTGTGCTGGTGGTGGTGCTTGACCTGGTGGTGGTGTTTTTCGTGATGATGATCCACGCCTGAATTTCTTTAGTAGTCCAGACATATTTGACGCTAAACTTTTTTACTAGATTGAAAAAATAAAACTAGAGCAGTAATAAGTAATTAGAAATAACAATTAAAAAGAATTGAAGAGTAACTAGGGAATAAGAGTAATTAGTAATTCAAAATTGGCCGGAGTTAGTAATTAAAAATAACTTTGTAATAGTAATTAATAAATAAGAATTCACTAATTACTAATTAGTAAACAAAATAATTAGAGAGTAACAAATGAATAAGAGGAATAGTTAGTAATTAGAATTTAACACGAGCAGTAATTAATAAACAGGAGTAGTAATTAGCAAAAGTACTAATTAATAAACAAGAGTAGTAATTAGCAAGAGTAGTAATTGGAGAGGAAAATAGTAGCAAAGCTTGTAGAAATGTAGAATGTTTAGATAAGAGAGAGTAAGAAGATTGGTGTGAAAGATTAGAAATGAAGGGTGTGAATTTATAAAATTTTCAAAGTTCACAAAAGACCAAAATACCCATAACAACTAGCCGTTTATAGTTGTTGGGGAGGGTAAAAGTGTAAAAAACCTTAAAAGATTTAAAAAAGGTAACTTGGACCAAAATATCTCCCAAACTAGCCGTTATATAATTGTTGGGGGGGTAAAAGTGGAATTTTTTGAATTAGTGGGGAATATAGCTGAGTTTGGGCCAATTTAGGGCTAGATTTGGGCCAATTTAGGGCCAAAACAGGGCCAATTTTGGGCCTGGGCTTTTTTTAGGGCCGGGCCTAGGCCAGGCCATTTTTTCTAAAACCTTGGCCTGGTCCAAGCCCAGGTCCAAGGCCCTAAAATTTCGGGCCTACACTGTTCATAATAGGGCCGGGCCGGCCCGGGCTTTTTTTGGGCCAGGTCGGGCTGGGCCGCGGGCTGCCTGGCCCGTTTGATATCTCTAGACCGGGATGGTTTTGTTTAGCTCACGCTGGGCCCCTATGGGGGCTTACTCACATGTTATTAGCTCATACACTGTTACAACTGCTTATATGGATGCACTTAGACTTGCCTCTGCTTGGTTATCACCTTTTTATTCTTGCTCATTTGGAGAAATGAGCAAGAATATGGAGAATCAAAGATGAACGTCTACAAGCATATCTTGCTCATTTGGAGAAAATTTTAGATTAGTTTGAAGATCATTACCAACCCTCGCTTAAGAACAATATTATCGACGCCTTAGCCACATTTGTGTGAGTGGTTGATATACCCGAATGACAGGAAGTAGAGCCATTCGTGAAACAGATATGGGATAGACCAGCTTATTGCTTCATGATAGCACTTGTAGAGGAGGATACAGTGGCCGAACCATGGTACACCGATGTTCAAAATCTTATCCGAGACAATAGATACCCTGATAGATGTTCTGCCAAAGAATACATATCTCTAAGAAGGTGGGTAGCACAGTTCATCATGTGCAACTCAAGTTTATACAAGAGACATAACAATGGAGAACACCTATTGAGTGTGACCGAGAGAAAAAATAGTCAGATCATGAAAGACATATATTCAGGAGAGTATGGACCGCATTTGAACGATTGAATGTTAGTGAAGAAGATTCTCTGACAAAGATATTATTGTAGTACACTGGAGCAGGATTTTGTCAAGTATGTAAGGAGGTGTCACAAGTGTCAAGTGTATGCCAACCTATAACATCTTCCCCCTAAGGATTTATATAACTTGACATCTCCATGGCCTTTCTCAGTTTTGGGAATACAAATGATAGGAAAGATTAGTTCAAAAGCTTCTAATGGACATGAATTTATTTTGAAAGCCATCGATTATCTGGCGAATTGGGTGGAAGCCGTTTTGTATGCCGTACCCAACGCTAAGAAGGTGACCCAATTTATTCGGATGAACATCATTTGTCGGTACAGAGTGCCGGGAGTTGATCTCAGACAACGGGTTACATTTCCAAGGAGAAGTCACAGACCTAGCCGAGTAAAATGGTATTAATGATATCGCTAATTGCCATACAGTCCACAGACCAATGAGGCTGTGGAAGCCGCCAACAAGAATATCAAGAACATGCTGAGTAGGATGACATATTCAGGTAGGAATTGGCCAAATAAGCTCCCCTATTCCCCCTGGGGCTATAGGATAGGACATCAGTACAAACATCTACCAGAGCTACCACCTATTCTTTAGTATATGGCATGAAAGTCATACTCTCGGTAGAATTGGAAGTCAATTCTCTAAAGGTATTGGTTGAGAACCAAATAACTAAGGAAGATTAGATATGACACTGCTTTGAAAAGTTGGTACTGACATATTAGAATAGATTGAAAGCCCTATACCACATTCAGGGTTACTAGAAGCAAGTCGCAAGAGCCTTTAACTAGCAAGCGAAGAGATGCATCCTGAGAGAAATGGATTTAGTATAAAAGAGAATATTGGACAAATCTGGAAGATGCAAGGAAAGTTTAAACCTAACTGGTTAGATCCTGTATGATCAAGCAAATCACGATTAAGAGGATGCAGTGTTATTAATCGATTTAGATGGGATTGAGTAGTCATAATTAGTCAATCTAGAGCGACTAAAGAATTATCATGCTTAAGTGAAAATTTTAAATGAACGACAAATGAAGTGATCCTCCTTAAGAACATTATCGAGCACACACATTTCAATCTAACACTTAGATGGAGGTACGAAGGCAACCCATAAAGTTACCTCGGGTGCGGTTAAAATCTAATAAAAGTCTTTTACTCTAGTGGCTAAGATATCGACGACATTCTTGTGAAAAATAAAGGCCATGCTCAGATGAAAATCTTGCAAAGGATGGCCTAGGCAAAAGTTAGGGCACAGAAAAATTGAAAATAAAAAATAGTAAGGAAAAAAAAGAAAGCCCGCAAGGACGAGAATCCTTGAAAAGGCGGTCTAGACAAAAGTTATGTCAAAAAGAAAAATTCTAGTTATATCAGCAACCAATGAGTCATCAATCATTACATTTATTTCTTCTTCTTTAAAGTTGGGTGATCGTCTTCATCTGAACATATAATTGACTTCCACGTTTCCATGCTCTTCTTGTAAGTCAACCTCTGAGATATCGGGATCACTTCCTCCAAAACTTCTACCTCAAAAGTTAGGTTTCAGTCTGCTTTCTCAATCTTTGTACCCTTGCCACGTCTGCCATCAAACCGACCTTCTATATAAGCATCCATGTTTGCTTCCCAGCCTGAGCAGCTTTGGTAGACAGTGGCCTTTTATGTTGTTTCTCTTTAGACAGCAAAAAAGGGTGCCGCTAGGGCTCATTAATATGCAGAGGTCGTATCTGATTCTTGTTTAGGTCAAACTTCTCGTCAAATAGCTGGGAACTAATTGAATACTGTCAGTTCCATGTGACTCAGACTTTTCCCTCGGATTCGGGATGACAAAAGCTCCAAATTGTACTCTGAGAAGATTTAACGGAGTCAAGTGATTCAGACTTTAAGCCTATTGCAGCACGAGCTTCCTCTTTAGTTCGTTTTAGATGTTTGAGCTCACAAGCGCCCGGAAAGTCCCAGCTCAACTCTGCTCTCAGTTTGTTCTCTAAAATCCAAACTTTTCCACTAAGGAGAGGCCAAATCCAATTGATTTACTCATTGGACAATAGTGGAGCGATAAGGTCTATAGAATTGGTAAAGGTATCATTCCATAAGGAGCGATTGTAATAAGGATGAGAGCCCCAACCTAGGAAATAGCCTTGATTACTGAAAGGCTAAGGTCTCTCACCACTGCGCAAAAAAAAAAAAAAAATAGTATTAATTGGGTACATTTTGTACAAGACCATATTATCTCAGAATTCGACAAGCAAAATACAAAGATGTAGATCGCAGTCCCAAAAGACAAACACAGTGGTACCCAGCAGTGTTTAGAATAGGTTTGTGGCATCTCCACTAATGGTGGTACCATTGAATATCTTTTAACTCGCGCATATGAAAAAGCGAGTCCAATCATCTATACCCGATCGACCCTTAAAAAGCAAGGGCCTAGAACAGAAGGAACATGGGTGATACCACCTCACACCAGCAAAAGTAGCTATCAGCCGCATGTGATCTAGGAGCCATTTATACAAAAGTAAAAGGCTACCCTTGAATGCAGTACTCGGATCTTCAGCAACCTCTATGATCCCATTTATGGTTTCAACTAACACTATCGGAATCAAGGTTTTTTCTTTCAAAGACATTTGAACCAATAACTCAGTCAGCCTTACATCAGCAATACCAGGGCCAATGACAATGAGATATTTGTCCATTAGACATGATGGCAGAGCCATCACCCGACCACATGCATATTGATGATCGCGATTTATCCGGTTTGGTAGAAAAATACTCTATTTGGGGAGAGAGCAGAATACACTCACCTTGGATAAAAGACTTGACGCCCTCCTAGTTGACTCCTGACAAATCTCAGAGGGCCTTAACATAACCATCCTAGATGACAGGAACAACAATGGGCAGATTAGAAGGGATGTCTACTAGGGCAGAGAATTCTTTGTAAGTTGGGCAAAGCTTATCCAAGCCGAATAAAAAGACACGATCCTTGGTATCCCAGAATTTTTATGATGTGTAGAGAACGTCTTAATAAACAACACAATCCGTACACTAATAACAGACTTCAGATTGAATCACCCACAAGGCGAATGAGTTCGATGTTGTTGAACGAATTGGCAAAGGCACAAAATTAGAGCTTGAAGATCATGGGATCGTCTTCGAAAGCCATTGGGAGTTCTTGGAAGAGAATAAGAGTCGAATGTTGCTCTAAAGGGATGAATATCGATTTAAAAATGGGAGAGCCCTAAGTTGTATAGAGATACGAGTCAAAATTTTAAAAAATGAGAAAATTTTATCGAAAAACCAGACAGTTTTTCGACAAATCGGCCAATTTTCTTATTTGATTCGAATATTTTGGCAGTCCATCTTTCTGCTCAACTATCTGGTTTTACCTGAAAATTTGATTTTTCTTTTGATCAACCTTTTTTTGCTAGAAACATCTATTTTTATTCTTCACAACCATCTGGTTTTACCATAAAATTTGATTTTCCTTTTGAGCAACCGGCCTGTTTCCCTAAGAAAATTGATTTAGTCTCTGATCAGCTATCCAATTTATCTTAAAAATGGATTTGGACATTGACTAACTGGCCGGTTAGTTAGTGTTTGTTAATTTGGCAGGGTTTGCCTATTTTAAGGCCAAACTCTGTACCTGTTCAAGCAATACTAACTCGAACTCAATCTTATTTTAGCCCAACCTCCATGCTTTCTGTGTAAGTGTGTGAGCATAGATTCAATATAAGCATTAACATAAAATCCATTAATAAAGTTTCCGATCAAAACATAGAAAGAAAAAAATTATCTTTAAATTTAATGTTTGAAATCAATCCCTAAGGACCTCTACGGCCTATTCTAGGCTAAGCCTCCTCACAGCTTCATTCGGGTCCTCTTCAGGCTGAGCTTCTCCTTATGCTCGGTCTCTTCAGCTTCCTCATCCTCTTCCTCAATTTCCTCAGCTTGCTCTTCCTTGCCCTCGAGTTTAGGAGATAACTCCACTATCATGGTTTCGTTTGACTGGGCTTCTTGTAGGTCTTGCTGAAGACAGAGGCAATCTAGGAGGACTTGTGCCTCTGCTCCGGTTGAGGGGCTAGGGGCTTTCCTCTTACTCCCGATAGCATTTTCTTTTAACTTGGACGATACCGGCTCCGGTTTGCTCACCTTTTTCATGACGGTCCAGCTCGTCGCCGCCACTTACTTTCTCGACTGTCACCGTCACCTCTTTTCTGAAGATCGCCGCCACTTTAGCCACCATTACCAAAAACCCATAACACCATCAATATTTGCCCTAGATCCTATCACATCCATCAATTTTTGCCCTAGATTACTCTACAACCATCAATTTTTTTACCGTACATGAAGCCTAGATCCATTCTTCCTCAATTTTCATTGCAATCAACTCTAGATTCCCATTCTTGACATGATGCCCTCCTGAGTTCAACCATGTCAAAATTTTTTACTTAAATTTGGTCAGAATATGGTCGAAAGGTGATCAATGCCACACTTATGTAAGTTTGTGGTATGAGATAGCCAAAATAAATTTTGGAGTACAGAATGCTACCGCGAGCAAGCTTAGCGGCGCCTAGTGCAATTGACTCGCGAATTACATAAAGCTCTTTATGGCCTTCAACAGGCTCCACGAGCCTAGTTTGCTCTCTTCTTACATCGTTTACTACAATTGGGCTTCACGAAATGTCGATCAGACACCTCTCATTTCTTATTTCGAGGATGAATATTTTTCCTTGCATTTTGATTTATGTGGATGATATTATTCTAACCGGTGCACTGCCAGCAGTAAGCTTGTTGGTGACTTAAACTGTGAGTTTTCTGTTAAGGATTTGGAGTCCCTTATATATTTTTTTGGGCATTGAAGTTATTCACTCCCGTACCAGCCTTTTATTACTGCAACAAAAATACATCACTGACTTACTAGAACGCACAAATCCCTCTGATGCCAAACCAGTCCACACCCCCATGCCCACCTCTACATAACTCTCTCGCCATCATGGGAATCTCTTTTCCTTCCTTCTGAATATTGGAGTATCGTTGGTGCCCTCTAGGATTTATCATTCACTCGCCCGGGCATTTCCTTCTCAGTGAATAAAATTGCTCAATTCATGCATGCCCCTACATCAGAACATTGGACTATCATCAAGAGGATTTTGTGCTACCTTAACTATACAATTAAGCATGGTCTATTACCGACAAAGTCATCCATTTTATCTCTGTGTGCATTTTTTTATGCAGACTCCACCAGGGGATACTGTGTACTTCTTGGGCCCAATTTACTCTCCTGGAGCTCACAAAAACAACCAACTATTGCTCATTCAAACACCGAATCAGAGTACAAAGCCCTCGCCATAACCACCTCTGAAGTGAAGTGCTTACAGTCCGTGTTATCTGAACTTGCCTTTCGTTCATCTTAGCTATCCACTCTCTGATGCGACAATAACGGACCTCTATATCTCATTTCAAATCCAGTCTCTACTATTTTGACCGTAAACGAGTCGCCAAACCTGCTCTCAATGTTCAGTTCAACTTAAGTGTTCATCAACCTACGGACATTTTTCCAAGCCCTTGTCCATGCCGCACTTTCATCTACTACATTCCAAGCTCAACATATTGAAGCACCAAAACCAAGACTCTCAAATCTAAAGATGAAGATATTCAATTTTCAAAATCAAAAGAATATCATCCTAATTTTATTATGTACATGTACTTTATCCAGTTGTTTGTATAGGATATTTCAATATATAAACATCTCTCTATATAAACAAGAAGAAGTACACCAAAACAAGAGATGAATTTTTTTTCTTTTTCCATGTTGCGTATCTTCTCTCAATAGTTTAGATTAATCGTTAAGTTTCAATTCGTTTTTTTAGTTCTACTTTGCTTGGAGTGCCAAAATAGTCATCTTTAGTTAGTTTAAACAGCTTGAGATTATGGTTTCTGTGTCCCAACCAAATGACACTCGATGAACAACCTAAAATACAACGCCAAGCTCAAGCCTGGCTTGAAAGAGATTTGGACAAGAAACTTGAGGATGGATAGAGTCTAACTCACCCAATAACACAATCGCACATCACATCTAATCTAATTTAATCTAATTATATATATATGAAAGCTAAAGCTGAGAGAATGTAACATTCTCTTTCCTACTTAGCGTGCCATTTTTTATGCCATTTGTCATTCAACCAATCATATAAATTTCACTTTTCTCTCTCTTCCACGTCAGCATGTCCCATGTAAAAACAAATCTCTCTCTATTTTAAATTTATATCTCATTCTAATTTATATCTTATTCAAATTTTAAAACTTTTCAATATTTTACACAACTCTAAGATGTTTGACAATGTAACAAAATTAATCTCCCTTCTTTCACTTTTTGTAAGTCATATAAGATATTTTTTATATATATGTCTGTATATACGTACAATTATCTCACATATTATATTTTTTCTTATGTCACATAACTTTTTATACTGTCCTAAGTGAGTTTTATTAGTAAAAACATCATCACATGGGTTGTTAATATTATTACAAAAAAATGGTAAAAAAAACTCATAAAAAGATGAAAATAGCATTATTTGTTATTAGTATTCGACATACACGTATGAACTTTTAATTAGCCGTTGTTGGTTGCCACGTCATTGCCCACATGGACGCCTTCTACTCTTGTTATCTGTACTTTTTGATTTTGTCCTTTTGATCATTTAAAAATTTCCTAATTTTTCTATGCTTCACCTCTTAAATTTGAACAATTTGTCTCCCTCTAACCTTGTTCAATTTAGTTTTGTTATCCCCCTCTCACTCTCTCTCCCCCCCCCCCCCCTCCCCTCACACACATTTTTCAGTTTCTTTTGTTCTCACCCTCTCTCCCTCACGCCTCCTTCTTTCTCTTTAATTTGGACGATTCTTAAAATATATCAATCACCTTTTTTCTCACATCATCTCTTTCCTTTTTTAAAATCATTTGAGATAAAAAAGAAATCCATCTATTGCCTTTGATACCTTTTCCAACTTACCACCATCTCGAATTATAGACTTTTAAACTTACCCCTTATGTTTGGCCCTCCTTTGACCTCTTGCGCTTTTCCTTTTTTCATTTGAATCGGTCATGAGAATTACCAACGTGTTCTTAAATTTTGCATTAAATCCAAATTACACCTTATATGTCACGTTTTTAATCATATTTTGGTCGCTTTAACCATAAATGTTTACAAATTTTTGGTAGTTTTGTTCAGTTTGCTTTACTTTTACGATTTTCAACTTCTGGATTCTGAACCCCAGAATTTTTTTTATATATATATATATAGACACACACACATACACAAATAGTCGTTTTGCTCTTTGGTCCATATGCCATAAGTACCCAATGGAGCAAATGTTTTCAACTAAAGTCACACTACTTACGTTCCAAACAAGTCCGAAACCTGATAAAATATCCCTTAATTTTGTCTAGCATGATTAAACGTCGTTAAAATTTGCAATTAATGTTAACTTTTTAGGAATTACCATGCCGATTTACTTCATTTTAGAAAAGCTTATGTGCGTCACAAAATTAGTAAATCCCAACTCCAAAGTTATAGCCTTCTCCTGGATTCAGAAAATCTAAGATCTCTCTTCTAAAGCGGATCAATTAGATGTTTTTTGTATTCCTCTCAAATCAGGAAAGCCCCTTCTTCATTCCCCTGCCTCTTCATTTACATTGCAATCCTAGGCAGATTACTCTTCATCAGCATTTAATCTCAGGAAGATTTCTAGGTAAACTCCCATTTATATCATTGATTGCCACCATATATATGTTGCTTGAAATTTTAATTTACTTAATATTGAAGCCAGCCAATTGTATACTAATAAGGAAATTCATCACTCAAGCCTTGGAAAAAATCAATTAAAAGGTACTGCGCACTTTGTTTCTTTTTGCTTCTAATTTCTTTACATTTGCATACTTTTTCCTTTTATCCAACCCTATTTATCATATTCATCTCACTATTCTCGTGTCTCGAAACTCTAGAGGGCATGTGTTCCACTACGTTAGCTATCTCAAGCATGAGTGAATAGTCAGTTCTACACTTCACTGTTATTCTTATATTTGGGCGATTAATATTTTGATGTTAAGCCTTATTCTTTTCTTTTCTAAAGAATCTAATTAAACTTATGAACTATTGTAGCAAATTTTCTGAACAATTCTTGTAAGTTGGATTCAAAAGATTTGGTTTCCATAACTACTCACCAAATTAATCTTCAGTATATATATTTCCTCATTTTACTGTTGGCTACTATCACATGTTTATTGTCAACATTTAGCCATCTATTTTCATTCCACTGGATTGTTTGAATTAAATGATATATTATTTATTTATTCCGCGCATTCAATTCCATGCAGATCAAAACACTGTTTGTATTTGATTTAGCTTTTATCCTGTAACCTAGACCAATACTTTGTAATATATCTTCGCCCTTACATCCACTACACATATTCATTGCATGGTTTCATGTTCTCGTGCTTTCTTCATTCTCTAGCTTGTTATCATTGGTTTTTTTTTTTTGGGGGGGGGGGGGGTTGTTGCTTCAACCAATTTTATTTAAGAGGAGGTTTGAACCCCTACACATCCTGCATTAAATGTTGTATTTATCCAATTGACAACCACCAACCTCCAACATTGTAGAAATTAATCACAATATCACTATTGTTGATTTCACATCATTTTTCTATTTGTAGTTTCAAAGACCCAAATTATAGTATGGACCAATAAATTAGAACGGTGCAATACAGAGGTTCTCTAATGCAAACTCCTTTTTCATTATCAAGTCAAAAAATTGAAGCCGGAGGAATCGCAATCTCAGAAATATTGAAATCATTAATTGGATAGATCTACAAAGAGAGGAGCTGCCACTGGCCCACTATCACCGTCGCATAACCTCTGTACCTATGTATTAAATGGAGTTTGCCAATGATGTCACTGTATTGTTTGTTTTGAGAAAAAAATCAAGGATTTCAGCAAAACGACGTAGTTTTGATCGCTAGTGTTAGGTAAGCTGCCTAATGCTAGCAAAATATTCCTTTTTATATATATATATATACATACACACACACAGACACACACACACCTTTTTCCTCACATCCACTGCACATATTCATTGCATGGGCGTTTTCTTAATCTAAAAATTGAATGATTTCATGTTCTCATGCTTTCTTTATTCTCTTGTTATCATTGGTTTTTTTTTTTGTT
>JAVXUO010001594.1:0-36758 GCA_033065855.1 Escallonia rubra
CTGACAAAGATATTATTGTAGTACACTGGAGCAGGATTTTGTCAAGTATGTAAGGAGGTGTCACAAGTGTCAAGTGTATGCCAACCTATAACATCTTCCCCCTAAGGATTTATATAACTTGACATCTCCATGGCCTTTCTCAGTTTTGGGAATACAAATGATAGGAAAGATTAGTTCAAAAGCTTCTAATGGACATGAATTTATTTTGAAAGCCATCGATTATCTGGCGAATTGGGTGGGTGAAGCCGTTTTGTATGCCGTACCCAACGCTAAGAAGGTGATCCAATTTATTCGGATGAACATCATTTGTCGGTACAGAGTGCCGGGAGTTGATCTCAGACAACGGGTTACATTTCCAAGGAGAAGTCACAGACCTAGCCGAGTAAAATGGTATTAATGATATCGCTAATTGCCATACAGTCCACAGACCAATGAGGCTGTGGAAGCCGCCAACAAGAATATCAAGAACATGCTGAGTAGGATGACATATTCAGGTAGGAATTGGCCAAATAAGCTCCCCTATTCCCCCTGGGGCTATAGGATAGGACATCAGTACAAACATCTACCAGAGCTACCACCTATTCTTTAGTATATGGCATGAAAGTCATACTCTCGGTAGAATTGGAAGTCAATTCTCTAAAGGTATTGGTTGAGAACCAAATAACTAAGGAAGATTAGATATGACACTGCTTTGAAAAGTTGGTACTGACATATTAGAATAGATTGAAAGCCCTATACCACATTCAGGGTTACTAGAAGCAAGTCGCAAGAGCCTTTAACTAGCAAGCGAAGAGATGCATCCTGAGAGAAATGGATTTAGTATAAAAGAGAATATTGGACAAATCTGGAAGATGCAAGGAAAGTTTAAACCTAACTGGTTAGATCATGTATGATCAAGCAAATCACGATTAAGAGGATGCAGTGTTATTAATCGATTTAGATGGGATTGAGTAGTCATAATTAGTCAATCTAGAGCGACTAAAGAATTATCATGCTTAAGTGAAAATTTTAAATGAACGACAAATGAAGTGATCCTCCTTAAGAACATTATCGAGCACACACATTTCAATCTAACACTTAGATGGAGGTACGAAGGCACTAGTGGCTAAGATATCGACGACATTCTTGTGAAAAATAAAGGCCCTGCTCGGATGAAAATCCTGCAAAGGATGGCCTAGGCAAAAGTTAGGGCACAGAAAAATTGAAAATAAAAAATAGTAAGGAAAAAAAAGAAAGCCCGCAAGGACGAGAATCCTTGAAAAGGCGGTCTAGACAAAAGTTATGTCAAAAAGAAAAATTCTAGTTATATCAGCAACCAATGAGTCATCAATCATTACATTTATTTCTTCTTCTTTAAAGTTGGGTGATCGTCTTCATCTGAACATATAATTGACTTCCACGTTTCCATGCTCTTCTTGTAAGTCAACTTCTGAGATATCGGGATCACTTCCTCCAAAACTTCTACCTCAAAAGTTAGGTTTCAGTCTGCTTTCTCAATCTTTGTACCCTTGCCACGTCTGCCATCAAACCGACCTTCTATATAAGCATCCATGTTTGCTTCCCAGCCTGAGCAGCTTTGGTAGACAGTGGCCTTTTATGTTGTTTCTCTTTAGACAGCAAAAAAGGGTGCCGCTAGGGCTCATTAATATGCAGAGGTCGTATCTGATTCTTGTTTAGGTCAAACTTCTCGTCAAATAGCTGGGAACTAATTGAATACTGTCAGTTCCATGTGACTCAGACTTTTCCCTCGGATTCGGGATGACAAAAGCTCCAAATTGTACTCTGAGAAGATTTAACGGAGTCAAGTGATTCAGACTTTAAGCCTATTGCAGCACGAGCTTCCTCTTTAGTTCGTTTTAGATGTTTGAGCTCACAAGCGCCCGGAAAGTCCCAGCTCAACTCTGCTCTCAGTTTGTTCTCTAAAATCCAAACTTTTCCACTAAGGAGAGGCCAAATCCAATTGATTTACTCATTGGACAATAGTGGAGCGATAAGGTCTATAGAATTGGTAAAGGTATCATTCCATAAGGAGCGATTGTAATAAGGATGAGAGCCCCAACCTAGGAAATAGCCTTGATTACTGAAAGGCTAAGGTCTCTCACCACTGCGCAAAAAAAAAAAAAAATAGTATTAATTGGGTACATTTTGTACAAGACCATATTATCTCAGAATTCGACAAGCAAAATACAAAGATGTAGATCGCAGTCCCAAAAGACAAACACAGTGGTACCCAGCAGTGTTTAGAATAGGTTTGTGGCATCTCCACTAATGGTGGTACCATTGAATATCTTTTAACTCGCGCATATGAAAAAGCGAGTCCAATCATCTATACCCGATCGACCCTTAAAAAGCAAGGGCCTAGAACAGAAGGAACATGGGTGATACCACCTCACACCAGCAAAAGTAGCTATCAGCCGCATGTGATCTAGGAGCCATTTATACAAAAGTAAAAGGCTACCCTTGAATGCAGTACTCGGATCTTCAGCAACCTCTATGATCCCATTTATGGTTTCAACTAACACTATCGGAATCAAGGTTTTTTCTTTCAAAGACATTTGAACCAATAACTCAGTCAGCCTTACATCAGCAATACCAGGGCCAATGACAATGAGATATTTGTCCATTAGACATGATGGCAGAGCCATCACCCGACCACATGCATATTGATGATCGCGATTTATCCGGTTTGGTAGAAAAATACTCTATTTGGGGAGAGAGCAGAATACACTCACCTTGGATAAAAGACTTGACGCCCTCCTAGTTGACTCCTGACAAATCTCAGAGGGCCTTAACATAACCATCCTAGATGACAGGAACAACAATGGGCAGATTAGAAGGGATGTCTACTAGGGCAGAGAATTCTTTGTAAGTTGGGCAAAGCTTATCCAAGCCGAATAAAAAGACACGATCCTTGGTATCCCAGAATTTTTATGATGTGTAGAGAATGTCTTCATAAACAACACAATCCGTACACTAATAACAGACTTCAGATTGAATCACCCACAAGGCGAATGAGTTCGATGTTGTTGAACGAATTGGCAAAGGCACAAAATTAGAGCTTGAAGATCATGGGATCGTCTTCGAAAGCCATTGGGAGTTCTTGGAATCGAATATGAGTCGAATGTTGCTCTAAAGGGATGAATATCGATTTAAAAATGGGAGAGCCCTAAGTTGTATAGAGATACGAGTCAAAATTTTAAAAAATGAGAAAATTTTATCGAAAAACCAGACAGTTTTTCGACAAATCGGCCAATTTTCTTATTTGATTCGAATATTTTGGCAGTCCATCTTTCTGCTCAACTATCTGGTTTTACCTGAAAATTTGATTTTTCTTTTGATCAACCTTTTTTTGCTAGAAACATCTATTTTTATTCTTCACAACCATCTGGTTTTACCATAAAATTTGATTTTCCTTTTGAGCAACCGGCCTGTTTCCCTAAGAAAATTGATTTAGTCTCTGATCAGCTATCCAATTTATCTTAAAAATGGATTTGGACATTGACTAACTGGCCGGTTAGTTAGTGTTTGTTAATTTGGCAGGGTTTGCCTATTTTAAGGCCAAACTCTGTACCTGTTCAAGCAATACTAACTCGAACTCAATCTTATTTTAGCCCAACCTCCATGCTTTCTGTGTAAGTGTGTGAGCATAGATTCAATATAAGCATTAACATAAAATCCATTAATAAAGTTTCCGATCAAAACATAGAAAGAAAAAAATTATCTTTAAATTTAATGTTTGAAATCAGTCCCTAAGGACCTCTACGGCCTATTCTAGGCTAAGCCTCCTCACAGCTTCATTCGGGTCCTCTTCAGGCTGAGCTTCTCCTTATGCCCGGTCTCTTCAGCTTCCTCACCCTTTTCCTCAATTTCCTCAGCCTGCTCTTCCTCCTCATCACCTTCTTTATATTCTTCTTCCTTGCCCTCGAGTTTGGGAGATAACTCCACTATCATGGTTTCATTTGACTGGGCTTCTTGTAGGTCTTGCTGAAGACAGAGGCAATCTAGGAGGACTTGTGCCTCCGCTCCGGTTGAGGGGTTGGGGGCTTTCCTCTTGCTCCCGATAGCATTTTCTTTTAACTTGGATGATACCGGCTCCGGTTTGCTCACCTTTTTCATGACGGTCCAGCTCGTCGCCGCCACCTACTTTCTCCACTGTCACCGTCACCTCTTTTCTGAAGATCGCCGCCACTTTAGCCACCATTACCAAAAACCCATCACACCGTCAATTTTTGCCTTAGATCCTAACACATCCATCAATTTTTGCCCTAGATTACTCTACAACCATCAATTTTTTTACCGTACATGAAGCCTAGATCCATTCTTCCTCAATTTTCATTGCAATCAACTCTAGTTTCCCATTCTTTACATGATGCCGTCCTGAGTTCAACCATGTCAAAATTTTTGCCGTAAATTTGGTCAGAATATGGTCGAAAGGTGATCCGTGCCACACTTAAGTAAGTTTGTGGTATGAGATAGCCAAAATAAAATTTGGAGTGCAGAATGCTACCGCGAGCAAGTTTAGGGGCGCCTAGTGCAATTGACCCGCGAATTACATAAAGCTCTTTATGGCCTTCAGTAGGCTCCACGAGCCTAGTATGCTATCTTCTTACATCGTTTACTACAATTGGGCTTCACGAAATGTCGATCAGACACCTCTCATTTCTTATTTCGAGGATGAATATTTTTCTCTGCATTTTGATTTATGTGGATCATATTATTCTAATGGGAAACTCGGGCGCTGCCACCGGTAAGCTTAGTGGTGACTTAAACGATGAGCTTTCTGTTATAGATTTGGAGTCCTTTATAATTATTTTTGGGCATTGAAGTTATTCATATCCGTACCAGCCTTTTATTACTGCAACAAAAATACATCAATGGCTGACTAGAACGCATAAATCTCTCTGATGCCAAACCAGTCCACACCCCCATGCCCACCTCTACATAACTCTCTCGCCATCATGGGAATCTCTTTTCCTTCCTTCTGAATATTGGAGTATCGTTGGTGCCATCTATTATTTATCATTCACACGTCCGGACATTTCCTTCTCAGTAAATAAAATTGCTCAATTCATGCATGCCCCTACATCAGAACATTGGACTATCATCAAGAGGATTTTGTGCTATCTTAAATATACAATCAAGCATGGTCTATTGCTAACAAAGTCATCCATTTTATCTCTCTCTGCATTTTTTTATGCAGACTGGGTTGGATGATTTGATGATTGGCATTCCACAAGTGGATACTGTGTATTTTTTGGGCCCAATTTAATCTCCTCGAGCTCAAAAAAACAACCCACTATTGCTCGTTCAAGCACCAAAACCGAGTACAAAGCCCTCGCCTCAACCTCTTCTGAAATGAAGTGCTTACAGTCTGTGTTATCTGAACTTGGCTTTCGTTCATCTTAGCTACCCACTCTATGGTGCGACAATAATGGACCTGTATATCTCATTTCAAATCCAGTCTCTACCATTTTGACCGTGAATGAGCGCCAAAACTTTTCTCAATGTTTAGTTTATCTCAAGTGTTCATCAATTGGAAGATATTTTTCCAAGCCCTTGTCCATGCCACATTTTCATCTACTCCATTCCAAGCGCAACATATTGAAGCACCAAAACCAAGACTCTCAAATCTAAAGATGAAGATATTCAATTTTCAAAATCAAAAGAATATCATCCTAATTTTATTATGTACATGTACTTTATCCAGTTGTTTGTATAGGATATTTCAATATATAAACATCTCTCTATATAAACAAGAAGAAGTACACCAAAACAAGAGATGAATTTTTTTTCTTTTTCCATGTTGCGTATCTTCTCTCAATAGTTTAGATTAATCGTTAAGTTTCAATTCGTTTTTTTAGTTCTACTTTGCTTGGAGTGCCAAAATAGTCATCTTTAGTTAGTTTAAACAGCTTGAGATTATGGTTTCTGTGTCCCAACCAAATGACACTCGATGAACAACCTAAAATACAACGCCAAGCTCAAGCCTGGCTTGAAAGAGATTTGGACAAGAAACTTGAGGATGGATAGAGTCTAACTCACCCAATAACACAATCACACATCACATCTAATCTAATCTAATCTAATTATATGTATATGAAAGCCAAAGCTGAGAGAATGTAATATTCTCTTTACTACTTGGCATAGCTCTCTTTATGCCATTTGTCATTCAACCAATTATATAAATTTTACTTTTTTCTCTCTTTCACGTCAGCATGTCCCATTTAAAAACAAATCTCTCTCTCTCTCTCTCTCTCTCTATTTTAAATTTATATCTCATTCTAATCTATATCTCATTCAAATTTTGAAACTTTCCAATATTTTACACTAACTCTAAGATGTTTGACAATGTAACAAAATTAATCTCCCTTCTTTCACTTTTTGTAAGTCATATAAGATATTTTTATATATATATGTCTGTATATACGTAAAATTATCTCACATATTATATTTTTTCTTATGTCACATAACTTTTTATACTGTCCTAAGTGAGTTTTATTAGTAAAAACATCATCACATGGGTTGTTAATATTATTACAAAAAAATGGTAAAAAAAACTCATAAAAAGATGAAAATAGCATTATTTGTTATTAGTATTCGACATACACGTATGAACTTTTAATTAGCCGTTGTTGGTTGCCACGTCATTGCCCACATGGACGCTTTCTACTCTTGCCATCTGTACCTTTTAATTTTGTCTTTTTGATCATTTAAAAATTTCCTAATTTTCTATGCTTCACCTCTTAATTTTGAATAATTTCCCTCCCTTTAACCTTGTTCAATTTTGTTTGTTGTCCCCCTCTCACTCTCTCTCCCCCCTTCCCCCCCCCCCCCCCCTCACACATTTTTCAGTTCCTTTTGTTCTCACCCTCTCTCCCTCACGCCTCCTTCTTTCTCTTTAATTTGGACTATTCTTAAAATATATCAATCACCTCTTTCTTACATTATCTCTTTCCTTTTTTAAAATCATTTGAGATAGAAAAAATTCATCTATTGCCTTAGATACCCTTTCCCACTGATCACCAACTTGAATTATAGATTTTTAAGCCTACCCCTTATGTTTAGCCCTCCTCTTACCTCTAGCGCTTTTCCTTCTTTCATTTGAATTAGTCATGAGAATTACCAACGTGTTCTTAAATTTTGCATTAAATCCAAATTACACCTTATATGTCATGTTTTTAATCATATTTCTAGGTAAACTCCCATTTATATCATTGATTGCCACCATATATATGTTGCTTGAAATTTTAATTTACTTAATATTGAAGCCAGCCAATTGTATACTAATAAGGAAATTCATCACTCAAGCCTTGGAAAAAATCAATTAAAAGGTACTGCGCACTTTGTTTCTTTTTGCTTCTAATTTCTTTACATTTGCATACTTTTTCCTTTTATCCAACCCTATTTATCATATTCATCTCACTATTCTCGTGTCTCGAAACTCTAGAGGGCATGTGTTCCACTACGTTAGCTATCTCAAGCATGAGTGAATAGTCAGTTCTACACTTCACTGTTATTCTTATATTTAGGCGATTAATATTTTGATGTTAAGCCTTATTCTTTTCTTTTCTAAAGAATCTAATTAAACTTATGAACTATTGTAGCAAATTTTCTGAACAATTCTTGTAAGTTGGATTCAAAAGATTTGGTTTCCATAACTACTCACCAAATTAATCTTCAGTATATATATTTCCTCATTTTACTGTTGGCTGCTATCACATGTTTATTGTCAACATTTAGCCATCTATTTTCATTCCACTGGATTGTTTGAATTAAATGATATATTATTTATTTATTCCGCTCATTCAATTCCATGCAGATCAAAACACTGTTTGTATTTGATTTAGCTTTTATCCTGTAACCTAGACCAATACTTTGTAATATATCTTCGCCCTTACATCCACTACACATATTCATTGCATGGTTTCATGTTCTCGTGCTTTCTTCATTCTCTAGCTTGTTATCATTGGTTTTTTTTTTGGGTTGGGGGGGGGGGGGGGGGGTTTGTTGCTTCAACCAATTTTATTTAAGAGGAGGTTTGAACCCATACACATCCTGCATTAAATGTTGTATTTATCCAATTGACAACTACCAACCTCCAACATTGTAGAAATTAATCACAATATCACTATTGTTGATTTCACATCATTTTTCTATTTGTAGTTTCAAAGACCCAAATTATAGTATGGACCAATAAATTAGAACGGTGCAATACAGAGTGTTGCAGCTAGAAACTGGATCGGGAACAGTACCAGAATTCGGGCCTGCAAAATAGAACACGGAATGACAGCCGGGTGGGGTTCCGGCGGGGGAACGCTCCGATGCTTAAGTCAGAGAAGGCTAACAAGGTAGAACTCTGAATATCAATATTGCATAATGTGTATATCTGTGAACTCCCTTTACCTGGGGGGCTTGACCCCCTTTATATAGTGGTAGCAAGAGGAATCCATTTAGAATTGGGCTTCAATCAACTCTAATAAGAATCTCACTAGGATCCCAGATGGATCTTTGCTGGTAGAGTTAGAGTTTCTTTAGGATTCTGTCTGATGACTGATATGGTAAGTGCCATATCAGTAGTGAGCCGGCATGGGCCACGCACCACACCTGCCACGTGTCGTTCGTAGATTGGAGGGATATTTTCAGTTATATCATATGCCCCCTGCTTCTACCAGCGTTCAACGAAGCGGGTGGAAGCACGCCTTTTCAACTGGCGATAGCGAAATATGCCAAAAAAACAGAATTGAACCTGTTTGTCTGATATCGCAAATATTCAAAAGAATGCCTGTTCGGACAGGGTTCTGCTCGGACCAGTTTCTGCTCGGACCAGTTTCTGCTCAGACATGATTATGTTCGGGAAGGATTCTGCTCGGACATGGTTCTGTTCGGACTATATTCTGTTCGGATAGGATTCTGCTCGGGCAGACTTCTGTTCGGGAAGTATTCTGCTCGGACATGCTTTTGTTTGTTCGGACCATTCTTTGCTCGGACATCGTTCTGTTCGGGAAAGAGTCTGTTCGGACATGGTTCTGTAAAGACCATATTCTGCTCGGACATCGTTCTGTTCGGCAGTTGTGATTCTGCTCAGGCAGAGTGTTCGGAGGAGATTCTGCTCGGGCATAATTCTGCTCGTCCGTTGTCATTCTGCTCGGGCAGAGTGTTCGGACGAGATTCTGCTCGGGCATAATTCTATTCGGCCGTTGTCACTCTGCTCGGGCAGAGTGTTCGGACGAGATTCTGCTCGGGCAAAATTCTGTTCGGCCGTTGTGATTCCGCTCGGGCAGAGTGTTCGGACGAGATTCTGCTCGGGCCTAATTCTATTCGGCAGTTGTGATTCTGCTCGGGCAGAGTGTTCAGACGAGATTCTGCTCAGGCATAATTCTGCTCGGCCGTTGTCACTCTGCTCGGGCAGAGTGTTCGGACGAGATTCTGCTCGGGCATAATTCTGCTCGTCCGTTGTCATTCTGCTCGGACAGAGTGTTCGGACGAGATTCTGCTGGGGCATAATTCTGTTCGGCCGTTGTCATTCTGCTCGGGCAGAGTGTTCGGACGAGATTTCTGTTCGGGCATAATTCTGCTCGGCCGTTGTCACTCTGCTCGGGCAGAGTGTTCGGACCAGATTCTGCTCGGGCATAATTCTGTTCGGCCGTTGTCATTCTGCTCGAGCAGAGTGTTCGGTCGAGATTCTGTTCGGGCATAATTCTGTTCGGCCGTCATCACTCTGTTCGGGCAGAGTGTTCGGTCGAGATTCTGCTCGGGCATAATTCTGTTCGGCCGTTGTCACTCTGCTCGGGCAGAGTGTTCGGTCGAGATTCTGCTCGGGCAAAATTCTGCTCGGCCGTTGTCACTCTGCTTGGGCAGAGTGTTTAGACGACATTCTGCTCGGGAAAAATTCTGTTCGGCCGTTGTCACCTTGCTCGGGCAGAGTGTTCGGTCGAGAATCTGCTCGGGCAAAGTTTTGGTGCCTCCAACGTGTCACGTGTGGGATTTTTGAGTGGGAATTTGAAATTTTTTGAGTTCCACTACTCTTCAGTTTGTGACACGTGTAGGGTATACGAACCGTTGCGTTTTCCAAGAAACGGTTACTTGGCGTTTCTCTATAAAAGAGAACTTTCACTTCATTTTACCTTCACTCGAAATTTTTTAGGAGCACATTACTCTGCAAGTAAGTCTTTTCTTCTACCATTCCTGTTCAGCACTTCAAGTTTGTCGTAGTCTCATCTTTGTAGTAGAAGTAGAAAACATGTCTGATACTTCAGTTTCTGTTTCGAGTAGTAGTTCGTCTTCGAGTTCAGAACGAGTTGCAACTTCAGGAAGTGAAGTTGGGACTTCAAATCCACAACCCCCACTACCTTCAACTTCTCAACCATTCCAACCTTCATCCTCTCAACGATTCCAACCTTCATCCTCTCAACCATTACCACCTTTATCTTCACAGCCTTCGCAATTTTTATCTGGAAGGAATCCTTTAGGAGATGTAAAGGATCAGGCCGAAGATAAGGCTAATCTCAAGCCTTGGTATACTGCTGACGAAAAGTCCAGTAAGATGTCGACCGAAGATTTGCAGGATTTAATTCGGGAATATCCTCTTCCCGAAGGTTGGTATGCTCGTCTTCCTGGTTTGGGTGAACCAGCTAACTACGGCACAAAGTTTGAAACGGGTGTCTACGAAGAGCAGGTGAAGTCTGGGTATAGACTTCCTCTCCATCCTTTCGCTCTTCGTTTCTTTGAGCATTATCGCATGGCTCCCGGGCAGCTTGTTCCAAATGGTTGGAGAAAGCGTGCTGGTCTCATATATTTGGTCCAGACTTCAGGTTACAAACCAGATGTAACAGATTTTATGAGAGTCTTCTTTGAAGTCTGTTTCGTCAAAGGAGTTGCCAACTGCCCCGGATGGTATTACATTCACAGTAGGCAACGACTTCTGAAGGGAGGCCCGAAGTCAAATAAAGGCTGGCATTCCAGATACTTCTTTGTTGGCCGACTGGACAAGGGGGAGCTTCCTTTTGACAGAGTGTGGAATCCTTATTGTAAAGATTTCGAAAATCCTGGCAAACCTACTCCCAATAGCCAGACTAAGCACATACTTAGTCATATTAAACTTCGAGGCGGTCTTTGTATAGATGAGCCTCTTTCGGAGGAGCAATTGGAGTGGGCGAAGATCATACCTTCAAAGCCCATTCCAGCTGGTCTTCTGATTCCTCATCTTCCTGCTATTCCTAGCGTGTCATCAGCCGAGACCGTTCCTTTAGGTGTGTTTTGCATAAGATATTGGATTAAACTTGACTTCAATATTTATTCCCGTATTGACTTCTTTCTTCATTGCAGAAATGGCTAGCGGTGGTGGAAAATCGCAGCAGGGAGGCTTCCTTGGCGTTCTTCAGAAAGCTAAGGGGAAGCGAAAGGAGAAGCAGCCAAGTGTGGAGTTGCTTCCTGCTCCTAAGAGGACCAGAGTTACTCCTTCAGAACGCTCTCCACAGATACTTGAGCAAGTTTCTATTGAGGATGATCCCATATTTCGCCCGAGATGGACACTTAGGCGTGATGACCTCGGGATGCCAGACAGTCAGGTCTCGGAGCAGCATATTCGTCATGGGATTCTTCCCCGAGACAAGGAGGTTTTTCAGAATCAGACCCACGAGACTTTTGCCTGCTCCTTTGCCCAGGCTGTCTATACGGTAACGTCCTTTGTCTCAACTAGGTTTTATGTTTTTGTTTTCAAGTTTCATTCAGCTGCTGACTTCAATCTTCATTCTAGATGTATGCCAATGGATCTGAGATGTTTTCTCGCTTTGAGATGACAAGGCAGGTGGCGGCCGAGGAGGCCCAGCTGACAAGGAAAGCAGTCAATGAAGCACAGGAGGCCACCCATCGTGCTGAAGAGCTGAGCAAGCGTGAGGAAGATCATCTTGATCGGATTGCGACTCTGGAGAAGAAACTGGATCGAGTTAAGAAGAGGGCTGCAGAAGAGGTGACCAAAGCCCGAGACCAAGGCATTCGCGATTTCTTAGAGGGGAACGCGGGGGATGAATGGCTGAAGAAGCGGACCAAAGATGGCCTAGAGATTTATGAGCTTGGCTTTGTGAAGGCCAATGAGATGTTTGCTGAGCGCTTTCCTGATAGCCCCTTGGATGATTTTGTTCTGTCTGCGGTTGGGTCACCATCTGGGGAGACTGTTATGCCTCCAGAGGCAGGGGATGTTGCAGCTTCTGATCTTCCAGGGGAAGGTCCTTCTGGTGATGCCCCCGAGGCTTAGACTTGTAGCTAGCCTCTTTGTTTTGTTTAGACAGGTTTTCAATGCCCTCTTAAGGGCTTATATGTAAAACTTTATCTTTTAATTCTATCGTAATTTGTTCCTACTATGTGTTTCTCATGGTTTTTTACCATTCACACAGTTTAATCATTTTTACTTTGACTCAAACCCTTTAATCGTCACTTAAAGAGTCGGCAAAGAAGTCGAGCACCCTCGCTCGGCCTATATTTCGAAGATGCAAAAGTTTTGGTGGAGTGACGATGCCCCCATTAACTTTTGTTTCTTCACGGATTTAGATCTATAGCTAATCCGTCTGGCTTCTCTTGTATTTTGTAAAACCCAAGAGTTATACACTCCGTTAAGGCAGATTGCTCGGCCATCACTCTGTTTAAACAGAATGTTTTGGTTCAAATTTCTCACTCTGTACGGGCAGAGTGTTCGGCCGTCACTCTGTTCGGACAGAATGTTTTGGCTAAGCTTGTCACTCTGTTCGGGCAGAGCATTCGGCCGTCACTCTGTTCGGACAGAATGTTTTGGCTAAGCTTGTATTACAACAATACTTTTCACAAAATAACTTTATTGCTAGAGTAAAAGATAAAGTTTACATTGGATTGCTTAATCAACCCATTTATTCGAAACAATATGCTAAAGATTATTTTTAAGATATTGGAGTTCTGACAAGGTCTGTGCCCCTTATCCCCCAAAAAAATGAAGTGTTTTGGCTCGTGCCGAGATACTACTGATAATATCTGCGCAAGTTCTCTGCATTCCAAGTTCGAGGAATGGATTCTCCAGAAAGTGTCCCTAGTGCGTAGGCGCCCGGTTTGAGCACCTTTATAACACGGTAGGGTCCTTCCCAGTTTGGAGATAACTTTCCCGTCGCTGCCTTTGGATCGGAGACTTCTAGTTTGCGAAGAACTAAATCTCCCTCGTTGAACTGCCTGGATCGGACTCTTTGATTGTAATATCGTGCCACTCGTTGTTTTATGACGACAGATCGTGCATGGGCTTGAGTTCGAGCTTCCTCTACCAAGTCAAGATTTGCTCGGAGTCCATCTTCATTGCTTAATTCGTTGAAGTGTAAGGCCCGTATTGTTGGAACTCCTATCTCAACTGGCAACATTGCTTCCGTTCCATAACAGAGTAAGAAAGGTGTTTCCCCTGTAACTGAATGCGGGGTTGTTCGATAAGCCCACAACACTTTGGGGAGTTCGTCCACCCATGCGCCTTTAGCATCGTCCAGCTTCTTCTTCAATCCTTGTAGGATGCTTCGATTCATGTTTTCAGTCTGTCCGTTGGATTGTGGATGGGCTACAGAAGTGAATCTCAAATCGATCGATAGATTCGTACAAAAGGTTTGGAAGTTGTTATTGTCAAATTGTTTTCCATTATCAACGACTAAAGCTCTTGGTATTCCAAAACGACAGATGACATTTTTCCAGAAGAATTCTTCACACTTGGCTGAAGTAATGGTTGCCAAAGATTCTGCTTTAGTCCATTTGGTGAAGTAGTCTATTGTCACGATCACAAATCGCCGTTGCCCCGACGCCATAGGAAACGGTCCCAGTAGATCCCTTCCCCATACAGCAAAGGGAATGGGAGAAACAATCGAAGTTAAAGGAGCAACTGGTGTATGAGAAACCGGTGCAAACTTCTGACACTTATCGCATCTTCGCGTGAATTCGATTGCGTCTTTCCACATTGTAGGCCAGTAGTATCCTTGCCTTAAGATTTTTTGTGCCAATGTTCTCCCTCCGAGGTGTTGGCCGCATATTCCTTTATGTACTTTTTGTAATGCGTACAGAGATTCCGATGGGTGTAGACATCTGAGGTAAGGAAGGCTGAATGATTTCTTGTATAGAGTTCCTTCTACTAAGGCATACCGTGCAGCTTTGACACGAAGATTCTTCGCCTCATGTCTTTCACTTGGTAATTCGCCTGTGGATAAGTATTTGTCGATGATGTCCATCCAGCAGGGTTCTTGATCTATAATTTTAATGTCTGCTTGAGAACCGATACTGCGGTCTTTTAGGAATTCAAGGTATACCGGTTTTTGGACATTGGTTTCTTCAGTAGAAGTAAGCCTTGATAATGTATCTGCCTGAGTATTTTGATCCCGGGGGATCTGGCGAATGGCGAAGTTTTGAAACTTCACTGCTGAGGTTTTAACTAAGTTAAGGTACTGAGCCATTCTTTCGTCTCTGGCCTCGTAATCTCCCAAGACGTGATTGACCACCAGTTGGGAATCACTATAAACCGATAGTGAGTCCACTTTTAAGGCGTGTGCTAGCCGTATCCCCGCAAGAAGGGCCTCATATTCTGCTTCGTTATTTGAGGCTTGGAATCCAAAGCGAAGCGCGTATTCAATAGTAAATCTTTTTGGACTTATAAGAATAATGCCGGCTCCACTGCTGCCAATAGCTGAAGAACCGTCGACATAGAGATCCCAAGGGTCTGGAACTTCCGAAATTATAAGTTGAGGAGGGTCTTCGGGTAATGTACACTCGACAATAAAGTCTGCTAAGGCTTGAGCTTTAATTGCAGTGCGAGGATTATATTGGATGTCGAATTCCCCCAACTCTACGGACCAATTGACTAGTCTTCCTGAAGCCTCGGGGCTCAGCAATACCTTTCTAAGTGGTTGGTCCGTCAGTACGATAATGGTATGAGACTGGAAATATGGTCGAAGACGCCTAGCTGATATGATAAGGGCTAGTGCGATCTTGTCAATCTTTGGATACCTTGTCTCTACATCTTGTAAGACTTTGCTAATGTAATAGATGGGTTTCTGAATTCCATCTTCCTCTCTGATTAAAACGGTACTGACTGCGACGTCAGTGACTGATAGGTATAGAAATAATTTTTTGTCGGGAAGTGGTTTTGAAAGTAAGGGTGGGGAACTCAAATACGTTTTGAGTTCTTCAAACGACTCTTGGCAGTCATCTGTCCAAGCGAAACTTTTTGCTTTTCTGATGGCTTTGAAGAATGGCAAGCACCGTTCAGCTGATCGAGCCATGAACCTTCCCAAGGCTGCGACTTTTCCCGTTAACTCTTGCACTTGCTTGATTGTTTTCGGGGACGTCGTGGTTTGAATAGCCTTGATCTTTTCTGGGTTAGCCTCAATCCCTCGTTGAGAAACTATGAAACCCAAAAAATTTCCTGATGCGACTCCGAAAGCGCATTTGAGTGGATTCAGCTTCATTTGATACTTTCGAAGGATGTCGAAAGTCTCTTTCAAGTCTTTGACATGGAATTCTGGCTTTATGCTTTTGACGAGCATGTCGTCGACATAAACTTCCATGTTCTTTCCGATCAAATCCCGAAAGATCATGTTCACCAGACGCTGGTAGGTTGCCCCGGCGTTCTTGAGTCCAAAGGGCATCACTTTATAGCAGTATAATCCTCTTTCTGTGATGAACGAAGTTTTGGAGATATCGTCCTTGTGCATCATAATCTGGTTATAACCAGAGTATGCATCCATGAAACTAAGCAGTTCATGGCCCGAAGTGGCGTCGATAAGAAGATCTATTCTTGGGAGCGGGTAGCTGTCTTTCGGGCATGCTTTGTTGAGATCTGTGTAATCGATACATATTCGCCATCTGTCGCCTGTCTTAGGAACCATGACTACGTTTGCGATCCAATCTGGGTAGTGGATTTCTTCAATGAAGTTGGCAGTTTGGAGTTTATCTACCTCTTCTTCAATCTTCTCCTGTCTTTCTGGCGCAAAAGTCCTATTCTTCTGCTTGATGGATCAACATTTAGCCTATGGGTAATGACTTCAGGATCAGTTCCAGGCATGTCTGCAGCTGTCCATGCAAATATATCCGCATAGGTTCTTAATAGGTTCACCTACTCGAGTCTGGTGTTTTCCTTAAGATTCGAACCTATCCGAACTGTTTTGTTTTCCTCTCCAGGATATAGTTCGATGCTAATAAGATCTTCGACTGGTTCTCCCCTTTGCATCTTTGTATCTTCCCGGAGGTCTTCGATAATGAGTGCTTCCTTGTTCTTTGATCGGCATGAAGTCACATAGCATTGACGAGCTGTAGTTTGGTCTCCTTTCACCTCTCCAATTCCTTGTTCCGTGGGAAACTTCATCTTGAGGTGGTAGGTTGACACTACTGCCTGTAATTGATTGAGTGCTGGCCGTCCCAATATGGCGTTGTACGCTGGGGGGACCTTTACCACCACAAAATCAAGCATGAAGTTGGCCTGTGCTGGAGGTGTGCCAATCGTAACTGAGAGTGCAATGATACCTTCGACCGCGACTGGATGATTGGAGAATCCATACAACGGTGCATCCATCTTTCGGAGACGGTTCGCTGGAATGTTCATCTTCTGAAATGCATCATAAAATAAGACATCGGCGAACTTCCGTTGTCAATCAGAACACGTTTTACATCAAAGTTCCCAGCCTTCATTGTGATGACTAATGGATCGTCATGGGGGGTTTTTATACCCCTTGAATCTTCATCGGAAAAGGTGATCGCCGCTACGGGTACTATCTTCTGTTTCTTATTCGGGGGCTGACTCGTTATGCACACTTCTCTGGCGTATGCTTTTCGAACCTGTCCTGACGAACCTCCTGCTGCTAATCTCCTATATCTGGTATTGATCGTACCCGCATTCTCTTCTCGATCTTCTCTTTCCTCCATGGCCGGAGGTGTCTGTTGTCTTTCTTCTCTAGGAGTTGCAAATTTTCTCAACTGGTCCCGCTTGATCAGGGACCCAATGTCTCTCTCATGCGTCCCGCAATCATCGGTTGTGTGACCATGACCGGTGTGAAAGTGACACCATAAATCTTTGTTCCTCTTGTTTGGTCGGGATCTCATTTTGTCTGGCCACTGGAGAGCTTTATTGTCTTTGATCTCGTGGAGAATTTGCGATGGTTTTGCATTAAGAGGTGTCATGTTTTCTGAAGCAAATCGGTCTTTTGGACGCCGATCAGCGCGTTTAGGTTGCTTTGCAGGCTTGCCTCCTTGGGGAGTCATTTCTCGAGATCGTTTCTTCTCTTCTCCATGTCGTTCTTTGTGTGTTTCCAGGTATTCTTCTGTCTGGGTATACTTGTTGGCTTTATCGAGAAGGGCTTTTATATTGCCTGGAGGACTTTTGTTTACAGAGAATGCAAACTTAGATGTTGGTCGGAGACCTCGGAGGAAGGCAGTGGACTTCACGGATTCGTTCAAGTTATCGATTTCCAAAGTAGCTGCGTTGAATCGTCCGACGAAGTATGCCAAAGATTTGTTTTTCTCTTGCACGATGTTTAGCAGACTCGCCGAGTTTTTTCTTCGGGAGCGACTGCTTACAAAGTGTTTTTGAAAGAGATCCGATAATTGGCTGAAGGAGTAGATGGATCTTGGTTGTAGAGACTTGAACCATGCATGTGCAGCTTTTCTCAGAGTAGTAGGAAAGGCTCTGCACATGACAGCATCTGAAACCTGGAGGAGTAACATGTTCGTTTGAAACTGGTAAACATGTTCTCCTGGATCTCCGGCTCCGTCGTAGAGGTCACATTGAGGCATGCAAAAATTGGGAGGTAGCTTTGCCTTTTCGATGGTTTCGGATAACGGATATCCAGATTTTCCCCTCAGCGGAGATTGTTCTATCTACGGACCACCTTCCAAGAGTCTCGTTTTCGAAACTCAGGCGTCCTTTTTCTGGGTACAGATCTTTGAAGGGTTTCAGCTCTGGTGACCCGTTTGGGGGAGGGGTTGGTACTGCCTTCGACTGATGGGTCTCGTCGATAGCATGATCCACTCCTGGTCATGTGATCTTCGTTCTTCTCCCTTGGATTATAAGTTGGATCGGCCGTTGATCTGTATTCGCGGCCGTAGCTTGATCTGGAGGTGAGATGAAGACGAAGGTCGCTTGGGTTAAGATGAGAATGGTGAGTGGACGGTGGAGCCATCGCCACGTCGAGTATTTACAACATCCTTCAGTTCATGGATTTCCTTTATGAGGTTGTCATTTGGTGTTTTGAATAGCTGACGGTTTAGATGATGGCGGAGGTCACCGTTCTTCAGAGTAGGCGTTGGAGATCGATTTCTCCGAGGTCTAGTTTCTGCTTCGGGAGTAGCAGATGTTACGTTGACGTAACCATCTTCAGAAGAACTGGCGCGATGGCGGTGTGAAGGGGTCGATTGTCGGTCATGAGAACGACCTGGTTGACGAGAGCCGCTAGTTCGCGCATGACGATTCTGGGGATGATTATGTGAAGAGTCATCGAAAGAAAAATGATTAGCCATGTTCCCTGTAGGGGTCCCACGGATGGCGCCAATCTGTTGCAGCTAGAAACTGGATCGGGAACAGTACCAGAATTCAGGCCTGCAAAAGAGAATACGGAGTGACCGCCGGGTGGGGTTCCGGCGGGGGAACGCTCCGATGCCTAAGTCAGAGAAGGCTAACAAGGTAGAACTCTGAATAGCAGTATTTCACAATGTGTATATGTGTGAACTTACCCTTACCTGGGGGGCTTGACCCCCTTTATATAGTGGTAGCAAGAGGAATCCGTTTAGAATTAGGCTTCAATCAACTCTAATCCGAATCTCACTAGGATCCTGGAGGATCCTGTATTGATCTTTGCTGGTAGAGTTAGAGTTTCTTTAGGATTCTGTCTGGTGATTGATATGGTAAGTGCCATATGAGTAGTGAGCCGGCATGGGCCACGCACTACACCTGCCACGTGTCGTTCGTAGATTGGAGGGATATTTTCAGTTATATCACAGAGGTTCTCTAATGCAAACTCTTTTTTCATTATCAAGTCAAAAATTTGAAGCCGGAGGAATCGCAATGTGAGAAATATTGAAATCATTAATTGGATAGATCTACAAAGAGAGGAGCTGCCACTGGCCCACTATCACCGTCGCATAACCTCTGTACCTATGTATTAAATGGAGTTTGCCAATGATGTCACTGTATTGTTTGTTTTGAGAAAAAATCAAGGATTTCAGCAAAACGATGTAGTTTTGATCGCTAGTGTTAGGTAAGCTGCCTAATGCTAGCAAAATATTCACTTTTCCAATATATATATATATATATATATACATACATACACACACACACACACACACACACACCTTTTTCCTCACATCCACTGCACATATTCATTGCATGGGCGTTTTCTTAATCTAAAAATTGAATGATTTCATGTTCTCATGCTTTCTTTATTCTCTTGTTATCATTGTGTTTTTTTTTGTTTTCTGGTAACTTTGTAAAGTTTTTTTTTTTGTGGGTTTTTGTTGCTTCAGCCAATTTTATTTAAGAGGAGTTTTTAATCCCTACACATCCTGCATTAAATGTTGTATATATCTTTTAAACAATCACGAGTAAATTGCTCCCAGGTTTTTTTTTCCCTCTTCCTTTACTTTTTATTATGTTTGCCGTAGGGTTCAAGTCCCTTCTTTTGTTGCATGATATATGTAATCGGATTTTGAATTTTTTTTTTGATTTTAACATCCATGTCAGTTTCACACTTTATTAATTTCAATATACTAAACCGTACAACATTATATGGATTCCAATAGTTTCCCTGTTCGCCCGATGTTACTGTTGGATTGTTTTTATGTCGTGCAGGCCACCATTTTGCGATTGTCATTGAAGTTATAATAGATTTCCCGAGGCATTAGTATGTCCGACGATTACTTTGTGATCAAATGTATATTTTTTTTATTGTGGTGAAAATATTATTTGAAGTTGCAAAACTAAAAGCTAATTAAGGAATTTTGATGTATATGAAGTACTATTTATGTGACATTTCTTTGCGAGCAGTCCAAGTTTTCATTTAGTGAGTCCGTGTGCAACGCACGAGATCCACACTAATATTCATATGCAATTGCAAACGTATACGTTCCATCTATAGGATTCTAGCTAGCGGGAAATACAAGGTATCTGTAATACGGGAAGTCGGGTTCCCACGATCCATAAATCTTCAAGCCATATTAGTGTCGTAACAACCTAGAACTTCATTCAACCAAGATATAAGAAGCCCTTCAATTAGCCATATTTAAATCATAACAACCACTGACTTCACAAGTAAGCCAAAAAAATAAATAAAAAAATAAAAGAAAATAGAGAGAGCACTGCATCTAACCATATTTTAATCATATTAAGAAATTAATCCTTCATTTAACTAAGGACTTCATTTAACCAAGGACTTCACAAGTCAACCAAAAACAATATTAAGAACTACATTTAACCATACTGTTATTATAATCCTAACAACCAAAAACAAAACTATATTTAACCATATTATCACCATAACAACCAGTGACTTCAAAAGTCAACCGATGACTTAGCCATGTCAACCAAAAAAAGTACACTAAGCATAAAAATGTCGCTAAAAATCTCCGACATTATCTTAGATGAGGTTCTTATTTCTATGGTAGTAAACCTTATGTAGTTTGAAAATTATTTCTAAGAATTATAAAACTCTACCTAACCAATATAACCTATTAAGACTTAATTTTGGCTACTATATCTCTCAAAAGCATTGTCTAACATGAAAATAAAAAACCCATAAATTCAATAACCACATAAATAATTTGAGGTTTAAAAAAAAATATTGATGTCATTTAAGTTTATTTTATACTAAGATTTATTATCTTGCATAATCTGAATTATACAGCCACTCTTTTGGTCGTGAGATCTCATCGAAACTATAACCTAGTTTTTATTTTTATTTTTTGTGTGTGACCAAAAGGACTTTAGAATCTATATGTTACGATTAGTTGAATTTGTAACAATAAAGAAGCTTGGTATAAATCGTGGCTTGATATGGTTATTTGGGCTTAACTTATGTACATGTACTTTATGCAGTTGTTTGTATAGGATCTTTCCCAATGTAAAAACCTCTCTATATAAACAAGAAGAATTACACCAAAACATGTGAGATGAAAAGAATTCTTTTTCCATATTGCATATCTTCTCTCAGTAGTTTAGATTATTCATTATGTTTCGATTCATTTTTTTAGTTTTATTACTGTTGGAGTGCCAAAATAGTCATCTTTAGTTAGTTTAACCGGCATGATATTACGGTTTCCATGTCCCAACTAAATTGACACGACACTCGATGAACAACCTGAAATACCAACCAAAGCTCAAGCCTGGCTTGAAAGCGATTTGGACAAGAAACTTGAGGAATGGCAGAGCCTAACTCACCAAATAACGCAATCACAAATCTAATCTAATCTAATTATATATAGGGGTTAATTACAACACTGTTTCCTGAGGTTTACACATTTTTGCACTTTGCTCCCCGTGTTTACAACTTTTGCAATAGTGTCCCCCGAGGTTGACAAAATCATTGCAAAAATATAGCTCCAAAATTGAATGTCCGTTCAAGAGAGAGAGAGAGATATATATATATATATATATATATATCTCTCTCTCTCTCATGCGGATGAAGTTTTCTTTCGAATAAATGCTCAATTATGTTCATTTGATTTCCTTTCCCAATTCAATTCTAGTACCATATCCATTGATCTTGGCATTTTCAGGGCTAATTTGTTAACATAAACTCGAATGGGGTCGCAAGATTGTATTCAACGACAAACCTATTTTGGGTGTAAAGGTCGTTTTGTAACTTATCACTGCTTCAATGGAGTTATTGGGTTTGGACTCCATTGAAGTTCTGCTAATAAACAATTGGCAGGACCCTGGTATGGCTATAAGAACCGGATTCTTGAGGACTGCACGGGGCATCAGGCTTGAATATGAGAACTGGATGCCTGATTGGGCTATGAAAACTTGGCATATGCAGGCTACTTGTCGGACCCTAGCGTGATTCTTTACAAATAGATTTGGATTAAGTTGGGGATGACTCAATAAGAAGTCCCTCCAATTTGCAAACTCGAGCATAAGTGTTTTGCCGCATGAGAGAGAGAGAGAGAGAGTCTACAAACTCGAGCACAACTGAATCCAACATGGAATCTGCAGACTCTTCCTGGAAATCCGTACACCCCAAATCTGCAGACTCTTTTTGGAAATCCCTACACCCCACATGCTCGAGTTTGCTTTGAGGCGGTGGAATTTGATCACGATGGTGAAGAGCTCAGGAGGAGTTGTGCAATTGGAGAGACCACGGTGCCGTCCTGGCTGTAAAGAATCAAGCTTAAGGGTTTTGCCGCATGAGAGAGAGAGAAAGGGAAGAGGGGTAGGGGAAATTACAAATTTGCCTATGCCAAAATGGCATGTGCACTGCACATGAGGACTTAATTTTCAAAATTGAACGGACGTCCAATTTTAGAGTTGTTTGTAATGATTTTGTGAACCTTGGGTGACACTATTGCAAAAGTTGTAAACATGTGGAGTAAAGTGCAAAAATATGTAAACATCAGGGGACAGTTTTGTAATTAACCCTATACATAGTAAAGTCAAAGATGAGAGAAAGTTGCCACGTCATTGCCCACATGGACGCCTTCTACTCTTGCCGTCTGTACCTTTTAATTTTGTCCTTTTGACCATTTAAAAATTTCCTAATTTTTCTAGCTTTAACTCTTAAATTTGAACAATTTTTCTCCCTCTAACCTTGTTCAATTTCGTTTTGTTATCCCTCCCTCTCTCCCTCCCTCAAATACATTTTTTAGTTTCTTTTGTTCACTATCTCTCTCTCTCTCTCTCTCTTGCCTCCTTCTTTCTCTTTAAATTGGACCTCTAGCTAGACTTGGTGGTATAGATGCCGGAATGGTTAGGGGTCCAAGCTATAAAGTCTTGGGTTGGATTGGGAGGAAATCTGATCTTTTTGATGGCTTCAACCGTCGGATTGTCGAACAAGAATTGGATTTTTGGGATGTTCCAATCTCTGGTATTGGGGAGGAAAAGGTCTGCAACAAGGAAGGAGTCCTGGGGAGTTTGGTTCGACTTTGCAGGTTGAAACCCATGAGGGAGAGGAATCCAAGGATCTTCCCAGATTTTTGTGGATCGACCATCGCCTATAATGTATACTAGTCCCTTTTGCAGGAGAGGTTGGGCCTTACATATACATTTCCAAGACCAGGACGCTGACTTCTTTGGAAGCAATAATCCGGACCCAAAGGGGTTGCTGATTGGATACAATTGTCCAGGCTAATTTGGCTAAGAGAGAGCCAGGTTAACTTCCTGCATCTTTTTGAAGCCTAACCCACCAGCTGATTTAGGTTTGCAAATGGAGTCCCAAGCTTTCGGGTGGAATGGCTCTTTTCCTCTGATTTGAATCCCCACCAGAAGTCTTTGAGCAATCTATCCATCTTCTCATTAATTTTCTTGGGCAGCATGCGAGTTGACATGGAATAAATTGGGATTGACATCGTGCTTGATTTTATGAGGGTAGCTCTCATCGAGTCAGAAACATGATAAATTATCCCTTAATTTTGGCTAGCAATGATTGAACGTCCTTAAAATTTGCTAGTAATGATAAGTTTTTAGGAACCACGCTGGTTTATTTCATTAGTAAATCCGAACTCCAAAGTAATAGCCTCCGCCTGGATTCAAAAAATCTAAGATCTCTCTTCAAAAGTGGATCCATTAGATGTTTTTTGTATTCCTCTCTAATCAGGAAAGCACCTGCTCCATTCCATGCCTCTTCATTTACATTGCAATCCTAGGCAGATTACTCTTCATCGGCATTTAATGTCAGGTAGATTAATAGGTTAACTCCCATTTCAACTTATTCTGTTACTTTACATCATTGATTGCCACCATATATATGTTGCTTGAAATTTTGATTTACTTCATATTGAAACCAGCCAATTGTATATTGCGCGCTTTGTTTCTCTTTGCTTATAATTTCTTTACATTTGCATATTTTTTTCCATCTATCCAACCCTATATTTATCATATTCATCTCACTATTCTCATGTCTCGAAACTCTGGAGGGCATGTGTTCCACTATGTTAGCTATCTCAATCATGAGTTAATAGTCAGTTCTATACTTCACTGTTATACTTATATTTGAGCGATTAATATTTTGATGTTAAGCCTTATTCTTTTTTTTTCTAAGGAATCTAATTAAACTTATGAACTATTTTAGCAAATTTTCTGAACAATTCTTGTAAATTGGATTCAAAAGATTTGGTTTCCATAACTAATCACCAAATTAATCTTCATTATATATATTTCCTCATTTTACTGTTGGCTACTATGCCAGGTTTATTGTCAACATTTAGCCATCTATTTTCATTCCACTGGACTGTTTGAATTAAGTGATATATTATTTATTCATTCCTCGTATTCAATTCCATGCAGATTAAAACACTGTTTGTATTTGATTTAGCTTTTATCCTGTAACCTAGACCAACACTTTGTAATATATATATATTCTATATCTTCCTCGTCACATCCGCTGCACATATTCATTGCATGGGCGTTTTGTTAATCTAAAAACTGAATGGTTTCACGTTCTCGTGCTTTGTTTATTCTCTAGCTTGTTATCATTGGTTTTTTTTTTTTTTTTTGGGAGGGGGGGGGGGGGGGGGGGGTGGTTTGTTGCTACTACCAATTTTATTTTAGAGGAGTTTTGAACCCCTACACATCCTGCATTAAATTGCTCCCAGTTTTTTTTTCCTTCCTCTTCCTTTACTTTTTACTATGTTTGGCATGGGGTTCAAGTCCCTTCTTTTGTTGCCTGATATGTGTAATCAGATTTTAATTTTAATTTTTTTATAATTTCAACATCCATGTCAGTTTCACACTTTATTGATTTCAATATACTAAACCGTGCAACATTATATGGATTCCAATAGTTTCCCTGTTCGCCCGATGTTACTGTTGGATTGTTTTTATGTCGTGCAGGCCACCATTTTGCGATTGTTATTGAAGTTATAACAGATTTCCAGAGGCATTAGTATGTCCGACGATTACTTTGTGATCAAATGTATATATATATTTTTTTTGTGGTTAAAATATTATTTGAAGTTGCAAAACTAAAAGCTAATTAAGGAATCTTGATGTATATGAAGTACTATTTATGTGACATTTGTTAGTGAGCAATCCGAGTTTCTATTTAGTGAGTCCGTGTGCAATGCACGAGATCCGCACTAATATTCATATGCAATTGCAAACGTATACGTTCCATCTATAGGATTCTAGCTAGCGGGAAATACAAGGTATCTGTAATACAGGAAGTCGGGCTCCCACGACCCATAAATCTTCAAGCCATATTAGTGTCGTAACAACCTATGACGTAACCATGTCAGGCAAATAAAATAAAAGCACTGCAATTACCTATATGTTATAATTGTAATCATAACAACCAAGAACTTCATTCAACCAAGAAATAAGAAGCCCTTCAATTGTGAATCATAACAACCACTGACTTTACAGGTAAGCCAAAAAAAAAAGAAAAAAGAAAATAGAGAGAGCACTGCATCTAACCATATTTTAATCATATTAAGAAATTAATCCTTCATTTAACTAAGGACTTCATTTAACCAAGGACTTCACAAGTCAACCAAAAACAATATTAAGAACTACATTTAACCATACTGTTATTATAATCCTAACAACCAAAAACAAAACTATATTTAACCATATTATCACCATAACAACCAGTGACTTCAAAAGTCAACCGATGACTTAGCCATGTCAACATAAAAATGTTGCTAAAAATCTCCGACATTATCTTAGATGAGGTTCTTATTTCTATGGTAGTAAACCTTATGTAGTTTGAAAATTATTTCTAAGAATTATAAAACTCTACCTAACCAATATAACCTATTAAGACTTAATTTTGGCTACTATATCTCTCAAAAGCATTGTCTAACATGAAAATAAAAACCCATAAATTCATTAACCACAGCCTAGTCACGAAACAAAAGCATTTGTCTAACATTTCAGTAACAAAAGCATTTGTCTAACATCAAAAGCATAATCTGAATTATACAGCCACTGTTTTGGTCGTGGGATCTCATCGAAACTATAACCTAGTTTTTTTGTTTCGTAACCAAAATGACTATAGAATCTATATGTTATAATTAGTTGAATTTGTAACAATAAAGAAGCTAGCTTGGTATAAATCCTGGCTTGATATGGTTATTTGGGCTGCTAGTTGTTCTCTCCTTGATCAACTTTCGCAGATAGGTTAAGCTTGGACAAAGGATGCTACAGAGTCACGAAGTTTTTGAGAGGGGGATGTAGTTGAGATAATAACAGATGTAAAAGGTCTACGAGAGTGAGTTTGCTGTGCACAGAAGAATTTCCTTGCTCATAACTGTTATTTTCTATTTCAATGGAGTTCAATATTAAAACATTAAAAAAAGAAAAAGTAAAAATAAAGCAAGTAAAATATAACGTAGTCTTCTTAACCAATGGTGCTTTCAGAGGAGCAAATTCAAATTTGCTGAAATGAACAAGTAAAATATAGCGAACCATTGAAGCAGGACCGCTCTATATATAGACTACCGTGTCACTTAAACGTTTCACCATTAAGTACCACTTGAACCTTTCACAGTTAAGTACCATAAATGGCTCTCCCTCACCGTTCTGATTTTCCAAAGGAGTTCATCTTTGGAGCGTCGTCATCCGCTTATCAGGTACATACATACGTGCATATTTCTTTCTTGTTTTATTAATTAGTTCTCTTAGCTACCTAGCTTGTCGATCTCACTGTGTTCCCTTTCTGTTTTGGATGCATGGCAATTGACTTCAGTATGAAGGTGCAACCACTGAAGGTGGTAGAGGACCAAGCATATGGGATACGTTCACGCAGGAAACTCCTGGTAAGTCAGCAAATGTACATACTGTGATGCTAACTAGTGCTGTCGATTTGTTCCCGAAAGTGTCTGGAAAAATGTCACTAAACTTATTTATCGGTTGTAATTTGTCGCTATGAGAGTTAGTTATTTTTTTAGGTTTTATGTATCGTCATACTTAGCTTTTTTGCTACTTAATTATACACCCCTCTATATGAAGTCATCGTTAACAGCAAGTATATATCCTTCATCTGGCCATATCACTGTCGATGTAGATAAGCTACCACTTACAAAGTTTTTTACAAAATGGCAGGTAAGGTGAAGAATGATGATAATGGCTCTGTGGCCGTGAATTTTTATCATCAATACAAGGTACCCAAGCCCAAGACTGAAAATGCTTATTTAGATTTACCCATTTACATAGTTATTGAAACTAAACCGGTCATTGAATGGGTGAAGGCGGCGTTAACTGCTCACTAGTTCAATCGGTGGACATCTTAGGTTCAGTCCTAGCACCAACAATCATTTCCTACTGAGTATTTTTTACAAATTTAAATGTGTCTATGGGTGTTAACTCGGTCAAACCAAGCAGCTTGACCTAAGAACCGGCCGTTTATGCCATGTCATCCGGTTCATGTGCAGAACTGGTTCATATCAAGAATCACACAGGCAAAACACCAATTGACGGCAGAGCTGGCCAGACCGGCCAGTCGATTCGATTCTGATAACTTTGTCCATTTATGTTGTGCATCTCATCTTGATCAATCTGCAATGAAGATGGACGCGCATTCTCCTTACTTTCTAATAAGAACTACAGAGTTCACTACTACTTCCCAAAGTCTTAAGACATAAATGTCAAGTCCCACATCAACAACACGTGAGATTTGGAATTGGTTCTTATACCTGGTGGGCTTCTCCTACTCTTAAGCATGCTTTTGGGTTATACCCCGGTTTAATATGGTATCAGAGATAGGCCTCTGCCGTCCCGTTCGATCCAACGGGACCACCTCTTATTCAAGAGGAGCACCTCTTATTCCCACGCTTTGCGTGAGAGCGGGTGTCCAAGTCCCACATCGACAATACATGATGTTTGAGATTGGTTCTTATACCTGGTGGGTTTCTCCTACTTTTAAGCACGCTTTTGAGTTGGACACCAGGTTCAACAATAAAAACTTCATGTTTAGCGACCATTGAATGTAGTACCTAAAGGAGCATTGACTAATTAAGGATGCATGACAATTAATGGAGAAGCCATAGTACAACCTTTGGGACTGATAGCAGGAATGATCTAACGAAATCTATCCTTTTGTTCGTTATAATGTAGGAGGATGTGCAGATCCTGAAGAAAATAGGTCTGAAAGCATTTAGGTTCTCAATTTCATGGTCCAGAGTGTTGCCAAGTAAGTACATGACGTTTTTTCTGCATATCAATAGAAACACAAATTGGCAGTTAACGTACTCTGTGACTCATGGAGACACCTGCATGACAAGAGTTCATCTAAGGTCACATTTACACTACACCACATGACAAGGTGTCACGGTCCGCAGCCATTTTCATGCCGAAGCAAAATGACAGACTAAAATCACATTCTCTTCATTTTTTTGTAAAGAAATGAGGACAACAATATGATATATGGTAATTCTACCTCTTCAGATGGAAGGCTGAATGGAGGCGTGAACGAGGAAGGAGTCAAATACTATAATGACCTCATAAATGAGCTCCTCGCCAATGGTAATAGCAGAAATATCAATATGTTTGTTACTCTGAAGAATTAAGCTTCCTTTTTATCAACCATGGTGGTATTTCTAGCAGGTATAGAGCCCTTTGTGACTCTTTTCCACTGGGATGTTCCTCAAGCCCTGGAAGACGAATATGGTGGTTTTCTGAGTCCTGATATTATGTATGAGACTCATTATGCACTAGTTATAGATGATCTGAATTTATGCCTGAATTGTTTGGAAATCAAGCAGTTCATTGTTTTCATTAATTAGACAGACCTTCAAAAACTCCCTGATATTATGCACGAGACCATACACTTCATTGTTTTCATTAATTGTTTGGAAACACCATACCCTATGAAAATTTTCAAACAAACATTGACCGAGTGGTTTAGAGGTCAGTGAAGCATTAATTACTAACTTGTTTCCTACATTTACCTTCACGTTTGAATGTATGTTTTAGAGCTCACTTTCGTGATTATGCCGAGCTTTGCTTTTGGGAATTTGGTGATCGGGTGAAGCATTGGGTCACATTCAATGAGCCGTCAAGCCTCAGTATATTCGGTTATGTTACGGGTGTGCTCGCACCCGGCCGAGGCGTTACTTCACCAAAACACATAAAGGGTCCATTACATCACCATCGGCTTTCAGTTTGGCACGAATCACTTTGGGAATTTCATAATGGTGAGGTGACCGAAAATGGTGATCCAGGAGTAGAGCCCTATAAGGTGTCACACAACCAACTTTTAGCTCATGCGGTTACGGTGAAATTGTATAAAGAAAATTTCCAGGTTCCCACTTGAACGTTGGTAATGTCTTGATATCCTAGCCTATGATAACCCCCTCTGAACACAAGAATATAATTGGGTTTATTCAGGAAAGTCAACAGGGCAAGATAGGTATTGTCCTTATGTCCTCATGGGTGGAACCTCTAAAAGAAGGCAACTCGAAGGATATAAGCGCTAGCCAGCGAGCCCTCGATTTTAACCTTGGCTGGTGAGTAAATCATGTGCGTTATGTATTTGAAACACATGTTTATCTATAAATGGTACAGCTATGCGTGCGCACGTATACAGTTCTTCTGGGGTAAATCATAATTGCATTTCGGTTTTATCCGTAGTAGTAACAGTTTTATGCGCTTTAGTGCCACTAATTTTGTCTTTAGCCACGAAGCAGAGAGTATGCGGTGAAGAGTGGGGAGAAGATATAAATCTCCTTTTTGTGGTCCATCTGAAGTATATTAATGCCTGCATTATTCCCATGATTGTAGACATCTTACATCTCCACTTTGTCAATATCTAAAAAGCACCGATAATGCTCAGTATTGCAGTTTTTATTTATTTTTGAACAAAGTATGAAAGTGCTTTTGATTTACTTTTCAAGCGCATTTTGCAACAAAAAACTTAGTTAATAACCCTTTTCCGCATAGTTTTAGGGCCACTTTCAAGCATCGGTTCACTCTTTTGCTAATATTTGGCAAAGGCGCAAGGCCTTTTCCCACTATAAAGGAGTTGCAGCCAAGATATTTCCTCACCTTTTGATTTCCATGATTTTGGAAGTCAAATACTTGATTTGCTTTAATCATTTGTCACCTAAATGCATATTCAAGAATTGTATTGAGATAAATGCATCATCAGTGACTTGTGAATCATCTCAAGACATATTGGATGGGAAAAAATTTGATAAATGTACTCTATACCACTTCAACCGGCAATTGGATAAATGTTGTAGCATTAATTGGAGATTGAGAAAAGTACAAGCAAATACTATTTCAACAATTTTTTCATCCAACTCAATACATGGGGAATGTTAGCATGAAACTGTTTTAGTGGTTTGGGGAGCAAAAGTTGCCTAGAAGTCATAAAAGCGTTACAAGTATGAAAATGTCACAAATCTTTAGCGAATATTATTTAAATTTTATGACCTCTACACGTAGTTTGGAGGTTACCAATGAATACAGCTCAATACTAATACCAATACATCATCCTAGGTTTATGGGTCCGTTGACGAATGGTGAATATCCCCCGACGATGACTAAGCGAGTTGGCAACCGACTTCCTCGATTTTCAACTGCGGAGATGAATTTGGTGAAAGGTTCCTTTGATTTTATTGGAATAAATTACTACACAGGGGAATATGCAACTGATGCTCCTCCTCCTCCAGTTGGAAGAAAGACAAAACTAAGTTACATGACCGACCCAGGAATTGTGACTACACGTAAGTATTTCCAAACACTTGGCTAATTCATTTGAATCATATCCATCTATAGAACATCTAACATGCATGAATTCAATTTTTCGCATGATTCTGATGTGTTGTACTCCTAATATTTTCTTACAGACCAGAGGGACGGGGTAGACATTGGTCCAAAGGTAGATGATTAATGCATTTCAAAATCTGAACATAATAGGCTTTGGGAACTCGTAATGATCTCATGATGTTTATGCTATAGGGTGCTTGGTTCTATTCATACCCTGTTGGGATTCAAAAACTTTTAGAATACATAAAGGCAAAGTATGGCAATCTTGTTCTCTATGTCACAGAAAACGGTAATTAACTTACACTCTAGCCCGCTTTCTCTACTGTAAAATGTATCAAAGATTTACGTCTTGCACGTTGTGCATCGTTTACATTTTTTTGATATGATGAAACATTGCAGGTTTCGATGAGGTTGATACCGGATTACCAGTTTCAGAATCCCGTTTCGACAAGAGAAGGATAGAGTATCACCAAGCCCATCTCCAGTACCTTTCTAAGGCAATCAAGTAAGCTATCCGTAAATTTATGTATTTTGAAAAGTGATATTAGTCACCCCAAACATGCACGTTGAGGATTCCTCAGCTTGCCACTCCAATGTCGACAGCTACCACATTCAAGTATAATTTTCTTGCCACCGGTAACTAAATGAAGTATCACTTTATTAACAATGACTAATCAGCAAAGTCTGATAGACTTCATAGGCAGACTTAGGCGTATATATTATACCAGTGGCAAATGGAATAAAGTGTGATCATGCTGGCCGGCAACATCCAAATGTTAAAGAGCGCTGGCCACAAATTCAACCACCAGTTGATCCGTTGCTCGCTTTGGTAACTTATATAAGTTGTCAGTGCGATCTGGACGTCCAAAATTCAACCACCAGTTGATCCGTTGCTCGCTTTGGCAACTTGCCAGTGCGATCTGGACGTCCATCCATGGCGGAAGGACTTATCAGATCTAACTTAAAAAAAAAAAACTATCATTCGCTACATTATCTAATAGACGATGATTTTGATCAAAATTCTTCAACGGTATTTAATGATCAGTGGGATTCACAGGCAAATAGGGGGGCGGAATTGTAAATTTCACAGTCTGCTACATCATGTGACGACGACGAAGTTTACTTAAAAAAAAAAAAAAAAAATCTGGCCCTTCCATCCGCAATGGATGGGTGGCTAGACGGCACTGGCAACTTATATATATATATATATATATATATATATATATAAAGATATTTGCTGTACTTTACAAGCTCATTGTGGTATAACTTGACAAAATTTTGTATATAAAACTTACGTTATGTTGTAATCAAATAAGTATCCATGAGAAGTACCACTTGAGGCATTTATTGGGTGTAAAACTATAGCTTTGTGACATAATATAGATCCATGATGTGGAACGCAAACCGAAACCTTCTGACCTCTACTTTATCAATGCACCTACATATTAGGTCTTAGTATTGACCTTTAACACCTCAAAAACACTCCAAAACAAAGACGCATCATCTTTAATTGATTAAACGTCCTCAATCATGCAATTTACGGCGTAGAAATATTCGATATCATTTTTGGTCATTCACTCATTATGTTTAAATTTATTTTGGCAAAGTCAATAACTTGTTGCCTATAAGTCCTATTAAAGGTGAAATGCAATTCTAATCCCTTTAAGTTTTTAGTTAATAACTACAATAACCTATGGGGACTCATCTATGGTTATTATCACCTTCAAAACTATCAAAACCTGAAAGGTAAACTTTAAATACATATAAGCTTTTAATATTTAAAACAAGTAGGTGAGTTGCGCCGTTATTTTTTAATCACAATTATACTTGTATTGCTAGTTATAGTTATATATATGTTACCGGCATAACTATTCACTTATTCTAAAGGCTATTTTTTATATTTTTATTTGAATGCTACTTGAAGATGAAAATAAGAGGTTAAAGAAAGCAAATGTCCAAGGACGGCGCTGCAATATTGCAATCTATTGTTTGTCCTTTAAATTTACAGTTAAAAGGACTTAAAGCAAATACGTACACATACCCTACATTAGAATTGCTGGGCAATCAAATCAAGCCTTCAATTTTAATAGTTTACTAGATGATAAGATGTTTTCATGTATATCATGTTTGTATCTTGATAAGTTAGTGATTCCTTGAAATAATGATCCGTGACTAAGATAAGAAAGGACAATGATATTTGTGATGCCAAGCATATAGAAGTCTTAACCTAACTTTTCTAGCTGAGAGACTTATTGATAGGCCACGTACATAATAGCCATATAGCCTCGATAGATTACTTGAAGCTGAGAGAAGCTAGAGTAACCAAAATTTTTATATTTTATCTAACTCGTGATTGAATTTGACACTTATTTTATCTTTATAGCTCGAAACAAAGTTTCTATAGGCGAAACTTTTCTTACCCACAATAATAGTTTGAGCAAAATAGGTATAATTTTTATAAGATATTAATCGGTTTTTTATTTCTTGTTACGTGGTATGTATTATTACATTTTTTAGCTATATATTTTATTAGATGACGAGTTTGACTTGGGTGTGTTATAATGTAGAATAACCGAATTGGGAACCATAATGATAGCTTCTTCACGCGACATATTATTGTACTATATATTCAATGTAATATAGGATTAATAAAACTATATACTAAACATATTACTATCCTTAAAGATTTTCAAAAATAATTTTGGTTGGGGTCCTCAACTTAACAATTAATTAAATTTGCAAGAATAGTAAATATCTAAATTAGTAAGGTCTTTGCAATTCAAAAATAAATTTGAAACATTTCAAATTTGTATTTAACCAATACTGTAAACTATTAGGATTTTATTTAAACTATTATATATCAAGAGACTCTCTAACATGAAATAATTATTACTGAACAAAACTAACTTAAGAGATTTAATAGGAGGATTCCATTTATGTTTGATAACCTTATGTTATATGAATAATATACAAATTATTTCTTTTATAAGGTCCTTAATTTTATTATTTGTTAACATTTTAATACACGGGCAATCCAACATACTAACCTAGATAACATGAAAAAACCAATATACTTAAATAAATAAATAAAAACACATATGAGAGTTTGAATAGAAGATTAAAATTTTATATTTTTACTAAAATATCGCGTAGAGTTAAAACCTTATAACATTTTAAAATAAATCTTGGAAAATTCTTTTTATGCATCGTCTTTGTTGTCAAAAAGTACAAATATCAAACATTTATTTACCTTTTGGTCAAGTAATAAGGTCTGAAACAAAAGTAAGTTAGCTATATTATGGTTAAGGCTGCTTTCAACTAGATTGATAACCTCGGTACATTCAGAGATTATCAATCGCGCAATCCCATTTAGTCGCACGTTGGTTAAATGCAGAAACATCATAGTATGCTAATTCTATATGAGACAAGTAGAAAAGATAAAATAGAAATAAAACCTTATGATATTTCAAAACAAATGCAGAGAAAGTTTATTTTGATACAAAATTTTGTCAAATTATCTTTTAGCCACAAAATAAGATGTGGACAAACATCTGAAGTGTAAAAATAGGAGCTCCAACAAATCTAACATATGCAAAGGTATTTACATAATATAATGGATAAAGTATGAGTTAAATTCAATTGATTTTCGGTTGGATAATTTTTTAACAAATCTTATTCTATTGTGTTTTCATTTTTTGACTATTTAAACTCTTACGTATTCTAAATTCTAATTTAGTGATATACACACCTATTATGATTTTATTTTAACTTTTATATTCCTAATGACACTCTAATATATGAAAAGAAAAAACTAGAACTCTAAAAGATATAATTGCATATAAAATCTAAAGAAGTGCTACCTATGTTGTAATTAAGTTAGTCTCCAAATTAGATTGAAAACCATATGATATTTGAAGATCAATTCAACTTAGTAAGCATGTGAATTCTTGGTTAAATTTTGATCAACAAATTTACTTACTACGAGGCTTTTAACTATCATATCAGGTGATGTTGGTTAAACGTTTTAAACCTTATATAATTGCCTCATGCAATAACATATTCATCTAACTCTTTTGCTTTATATACTCCTACCGGTAAATATATGCTTCTAAAAGCGGCGCATCATCATTATTTAATTAGTCATGATGGTTAATAAATTGTATTGTATGAAAAAGCCCAGACCAAAATTTTCTATTGGCATGCATTGAAATGTACAAATTACCTTCCAAAGATAATTATACAAGTATAATAAAAAAATGTCTTATTCAATAACAAATTGATCTTGAAATATAACTTGCATACTTTTATCAGTAGAGTCTACTTTTTTCTTTTTCTTTATGTACTAGATAAATCTCTAATTTTTGTTCATCTATGTGGTCACCAAATCAGAATAAACTATATGCACAATGGGATTGCTTATTGATATTTCACCATAAGATTTAGTTTGTTCTGTTAAACGGAAGTTCACCCATTTAAAGATAAATGTGACTATCATTGATGAAATAACCATGAAAATATAGATTGTGCAAAAAAAAGTTAGTTTGTAGTTCAAAGCTTCTAAAGTGAATCGATGGCTATTAATAAAACTTTCTATTGGCATGCATTGAAATGTACATATTATCTTCAAAAGATACTTATACAAGCACAATAAAATGTCTCATGCAATAATAAATTGATCTTAAAATATAACTTGCATAATTCTATCGGTAGAGTCTACTTTTTTCTTTTTCTTCATGTACTAGAAAAATCTCTAATTTTTGTTCATCAATGTGGTCACCAAATCAGAATAAACTATATCCACAAGGGGGTTGCTTATTGATATTTCACCATAAGATTTAGTTGATTCTGTGAAACGGAAGTTCACCCTTTTTAAGATAAATGTGACTATCATCGATGAAGTAACCATGAAAATATAGATTGTGTAAAAAAATTTAGTTTGCAGTTCAAAGCTTCTAAAGTAGATCAATGAATATTAATAAAACCATCCCGTAGCATAGTACAATTAGTCCGCTGAGGACCTATTTTTGAAATGACTTAACATGTAGTTGGATATTATTTGTTTCCCAATTTGAGTAAATCTCCTGTCATTAACGTACAACGACATGCCTAAACATTTTTGCAGGGATGGTAAAGTCAACGTAAAGGGATACTTCACATGGTCGCTTTTGGACAATTTTGAATGGTCTCAAGGTTATACTGTCCGTTTTGGCTTGGTGCGTGTCGATTTCAAAAATGGTTTGAAACGATACCCAAAAAGTTCGGCCACATGGTTGATGAAGTTTCTCAAAGGTGAAGCTGGTGCTCCAAAGATCAAATGAGATTCTATCACCTTAATAATTTTCCTTATGGAGGAAAGACATGGTATTCACATTTCTCAAGTTATAGTTATTAATTATCGTTGATGGTTATGCACTTCATACTTATCTTATTTCCAGTTTAATAAGTGATGGTGATCGATAAGGCCCCTTCATTTTGTTATTAGCAATGTATACTTTAAAATATCTTATTGAATAAAATTGGTTGTTTTAATTTTTGCTATAGACTATCTATAGACAAGCTATGTGGAATTTACAATAAATCAAATAATGCAAAAAAAAATGAACAACTTGATGAGCATGAAGATTGGAAACCTCAACTTGGACCTTGAAGAGGTTGGGAAAATTAATGTTGGGACTTGGAAAAAAAAAAAAGGCTTTGAGGGTTAGCCTAAGACACAATTTTTTTTTTAATGTTATTTGCCCCCACTCAAGTCAAAGTTTGCTGATGGTTTTTACATAAATTCATTCCCAGGATAGAAAAAGTCTGAGAAAAACTGTAATTAGCAATATTGAAGATATCTGAAAATTATTAGTAGATAAACTTTGGG
>JAVXUO010001126.1:0-25847 GCA_033065855.1 Escallonia rubra
AGCCACTTTGCGATAAGTGATGTGAACTCTAGTTACTTATTTCTTTTCCCTTCCTTCTTCATCATTTCTTGACAAATTTTACACATGACTAAATAGAGGATGTGGTTTCTTTGTGTGTTACGATCCCCCTGTGCCTCAGCAAGAAGAGGCGCAGAGGAAAAGAGGTGGCCTTATATATATGGGTGTTCTAGTTGTTGACTGGGCCATCATTTTTGTGCTCCCATCAATATAAAATGCAGGGAAGCTAGACAGAGACTGAAATCTAAAGACAAATGGACAAACAGGTCAAATGTTGGTGACAAAGGGTTGGACTATATTATGTCGTAAGGCAGCTTATCAAAATTAGGTAGGCCTCGAAAAGTTTGTAAGCAATGCCTGATTTGTTCTTATTGTGTTTTCCTAGTGTTTAAGTCTTAATATTAAGTAGAAACCCAGCTAGCAAAGGTCAAAAATTAACACAAGTGAAATAATAAGTATGTAACGAAAATTCGGAAAAAAACGGCTGCCATCCGGGTTGAATGAATTTTCCCCCTACCCCTCATATAGAGACAATTAATAATTGCTAAATCTTTCTAGTGACTTTTATTTAGTTTGACGCTAAAAAGTGATGTTAAAAGTTATCGTTGAAAGTGTTAACAAAAAAGTCACTAAAGACATTTAGTGACTATTAACTGTCACTATATATGGTTGGAGGAAAATTACTACGACCGGTAGCAGCCAAAGTTTCTTTTTTCTCCTTCTAACTGTATGCATGATTTGCCATCTCGTTCCCCCTTTCTGTCAATCTTAAACCACCTCCCGTTTTAAACGCAGTTTTTGTCTTGTCATTTGAAATGGTCCATATTGTTTGGTTTTCTTGCAACTCATCTCTAACCCTTTGAGAGAGAAAAAGTCAGAGAGAGACCAAGGGAGATATTCTTCAATTCCAGCGACCATCAAACCACCAAGCAGGGAGGCCAGGGAAAAGAGAGAGGGGGGAATAGAGAGGAGGGCAGGGAGAGGAAGAGGGAGAGAGGGGAGGGTAGGTCCTGCGAAGGAGAGAAATTAGAAGAAGAAGAAGAAGCGAAGAATGGAAGAGCAAAAGGAAGGAGATGTTAGGGTTCCTCTCATCTCTTCCCTCTTCTGCATTTGTGTAGTAACAGGTGGGATTTTCCTTGTTCTCTACGCCTTCGTGCCAGACATGTCACAACCTTGGTTCCCCATCGCCGCATTGGTCTTGATAGGCTCCCCGTGGCTGTTTTGGCTCATGACCTACCTCTACACGTGCATCAAAGTGTGTTGCCGCGGCACCCGCGTCGAGGACCACCAGACTTCCAAGCGCGGCCACCAGACGATCCCCAGGACCACTACCATGACAAACACGGCCTCCGCGATGGCTAGGAACGCATCCAGAGACGAGTCCCCCGTGAATTCGCCCGATGGGGGAAGACACGTTCAATTTGGCAATGTGGTGGTGATGGAAGGCGAAAACGAGGACAAACGTGGCCGGAATGGGCCCACGGCAGGCCACCATGAAGGAGGAGAATCGTCAGTCGCCTCCTCCAAAGAATGTGAAATGCCATTAACCTTATCGGTCTCATCTTGAACACGTGTGCTGAAGAACATATTGGGTATGTGTTTTCGTCTCGTTTTCTGCTATACTAGCCCATTATCGGTTATGAGAAGTACATTTCTATTTTCAAGAAACGCGCTTGTTTACAATAAATAAATTGAATGAAACATTAAGGGCTGCTGCACCTAAGGTACTCATTGGCAGCCGCCCCTTCCTCCCTGCTGTCACTTCTTGCATCACGCATCATTGTCTTCTTCTCTTTTGATCCCATCTTCGAAGTCTACTGTATCTCCGGCCGGCCTAAAGTTTCTTACTATCCACCGTAAAATTTCTTGAATTCCTCATACACTGCAGCAACAAAATAAATAAATAAATCGGGGTTCCTCATTGGGCCTCTTAGCACCAGTAAATCACCATGGAACTACTGGAATTTCCGTCCTTCCCAGTCCTCCTAGCATCCCTTCTGTTCTTGTTCATGGTTGTCAAGTTCTTGAAGAAGTCTAAATCGAAACTACCACCAGGGCCGACCGAGCTTCCTCTGATCGGAAACTTGCACCAGTTAGCCGGCTCAACGCTGCCCCATCGTTCCTTAAGGGACCTAGCCCAAAAACATGGCCCACTTATGCACCTTAAACTCGGCGAGATTTCTGCCATCGTCATTTCCTCAGCAGAAGCAGCCGAAGCCGCCTTGAAAACGCACGAGCTCAGTTTCTCGCAACGCCCTATACTTGTCGCCGTTGATGTCATGGCGTACGGCGGTTCCGGTGTGGTGTTTTCGCCCTACGGGAAGTACTGGAGACAGCTGCGGAAAATCATTACCACGGAGCTACTAAGCGTCAAGCGGGTGAGATCTTTCAGATCGGTGCGAGAAGAGGAAGTGTGGAACTTCATTGATTCCATTTCCTCGTCGGCTGGACACAGCATAAATCTGACTGAGAAGATTTATAAGCTGACAAGTTGCATCACCTCGAGGGCTATGTTTGGCAAAGAGTGCAAAGATGCGAGTGAGTTCGTCAAGGTGGTGACAGAAGGAAGCGAGTTGGGTGGTGGGTTTGACTTGCCTGAGTTGTTCCCTTGGCTCAAGTTTCTTCACTTCATTAGCAGCACCAAGCCTGCATTGCAGAAATTGCATACGAGGCTGGATAGGCTTCTTGATAACATCATCACGGAACATAAAAGTAAAGGGGGCATCAAGAGTAAGTCATCAGCAGATGATGATCTTGTTGATATGCTTCTACAGCTACTGGACTCCAATGATCTTGAGTTCCCTTTCACCACCACTGACATCAAAGCTATCATTTTGGTAAGCTCATTTTCAATATTTGAAGTGTTTTGATTGTTCGTTTGTTTTTTTTTCCAAGTCACAGTATCTAGGTCTTTCCTACTGATTATCAAGCGCAAATGATTTTCTCTGAGCGAGTCCTGCACTACCGACTAATTTTAGATGTAATTATTCAGGATATCTTTGGAGCAGGGACAGATACTACGGCAACAACAACAGAATGGGCAATGGCGGAATTGTTGAAACACCCAACAATAATGGAGAAGGCACAGGCTGAGGTGCGAAAAGTCCTTGAAGGCAAGAGTAAAATCTGCGAGGAAGACATCCAAGAACTAAACTACTTGAAATTTGTTATCAAGGAAACCTTAAGGCTACACCCGCCTGCTCCTTTGGCACCAAGAGAATCAAGAGAAACTTGTGAAATTGATGAATACGAGATTCCTATGAAAACCAAAGTCATCATAAATCTGTGGGAAAAATTCCGTCGCTAAAGGTTAATTTTCTTGTAGAGATCCAAATCATTGGGAAGATGCCGATTGCTTCCGACCGGAGAGGTTTGATGGGTCTTCCATTGATTACAAGGGGACTAACTTCCAATACATCCCGTTTGGATCCGGTAGAAGGATGTGTCCTGGCATATCATTTGGAATTTCAACCGTTGAATATCAACTTGCTTTGATGCTTTATCACTTCAATTGGGAACTCCCGAATGGGATGAAGCCCCAGGAGCTCAACATGACTGAAGTGTTTGGTGCAACAGTGAAGAAAAAAGATCCCTTGTTCTTAACTGCCGCCCAGATGTCCTAAGGCATCAATATTTATCTTTTGTATTTACCTTTTATTGGTCCAAGTTGTAATTTTGTTGTACTGTGCCTGTATGTTTTTGTTAGGGAAAATTGGGAAAAGATGGGATTTTGGATTAAATATTTGGGGTTAATGGGTTTTTTTGTGAAAATTGTGAAAAGAGGGTGCCAAGTTCTTAAATTTCTGAAAGGTGGGGTGAGTTGTGGAAAAATGGGTTTTTAAAAATATCAACTTTTCCCCTTCCCCAAAATGCCCCTCCCCACAGTAAACCCACTACTTCGTTCCCTCCGCCCACCATTTCTCCATCTCCAATCAGAAGACTCCCCCCAATCAGAGACCACTTCATCCCCTTCCCTCCAATTCTCCCTACCCCACTCCATCCCCCCCCCCCGCCAACCACGCAGGTTACCCCACCCCCTTCTGCGGTCACCCCCACCCCACCCCGACCCCCATATTTCCCCCCAACCGCGACTGTCCCCCAAGCCGAGACTCCACGCACGGCCGTCTCCCTCCTCCAAGCTCGGCCGTCTCCTCCCCGCACCCAGCACCGCCCCCACAGCCCGATCCTCCATCCCCTTCGCCCAACCCCTCAGCCCCCAACTACCACGTAGTGGTGGTCCTTCCTCCGTCCCCGCTGCTGTAGCGGACGCCGTGTCGACAAAATCAAGGATCGTTTCATGCATGTCGCTGTAGAGGCACTGTAGAGGCATTCCGAAGCTCGACCTTGGTGCGCGCCACTGTAAAGGTACCCCTTCTTACATTTTTTGAGTGATCAGCATGTTTCTTCTACGTTTGTTCGTTCGCGCCGCTGTATAGCCCCACTGTTTTCTGTTGTTTATGTTCTTGTGTCCCTGTGTTTTTTTGGCAAATTCCCATGCTTCCGTACTTTGGCATGCATATTGCTTCAGTTGTAACAACTGAAATATAGGATGTACGTTGTTTTTAGTAAGATTGGCTCTCTGTCAATCTTCGAAGTTAATAGGATCGCAGTTTCGGCCCTTAAACATAAATCTGAAATGTTGCTTGAAATGTAACAAAATTAGGTTCATCATGGAATTGTCATATAACTTTAAAGTTAGTAATTCACTTTTTACCTCTGCTGCAAGTGAAGGTTGTAATGGACACAAGCAAGGTCATTAAACCTCCGATGTTCCAATCTGTTTCTTTCTTCGAGTGGATATGCTCAAATATGCTTCAGTTCCTTTCACAGCCCGAAGAACTACACTTAAACTAAATACTCGAATGCCTAACTTTTGAAGATTTGGAGCACTACTTCAATGACATGCCACTATTCATCTTAAAATAGGCAACAAAGCATATAAACTGTAAAGTACTGAAATTAGCGTAGCTCTTAAGAAGGCATGACACTTACTTGGAGGCATTAACGAGCCATCAGCTTAGCAGACACTCCTCCAATACCCCCCTTCGCATTTCTGAACTTCTTCATCTCACTTGTCTGCTCTATGCAATATAGGGTTGCCGTGCACATACTTTTAACATCAAGGAGCCCAGAAGTAGCTTTTCTATTCTTTGCTATCGCATATATGTTGTATTGGTTGGTAGGTAGCCTGCTGCATATAGATTCTTCCTCAATTGATCGTCCCAGTGAGTGTCAAGGATTTACAAATAAGGATCCTTCCTTTTTCTATGGAACATCTTCAACATCTCATTCCTAGCAACTTGGATAGCATCATACAAACATCACTGTCAACCAATCTTAGAACACGAATTAAAGGTTCCGTCAACTGGACTACAGCTGCACATTCTGTCAAATCATCAAGTCTAGCACATTATTAATATATATCTTCCCTTTACCTTTTTGGCATATGCTGAGATTGTCAATTCCTTTATACGTTACCGTAGCTCGTAAAGCATTTTTTGGTGCAAGAATACTCCGACGCATTAAAGTTGGTTCCAAAATCGAGTTGGATCAGGGCTAAGTATTCCCCTTCCAACGGTATGCTTTCTCATCAAATGTAATGCGTAGCAATTATTGTATATATTCAGTGATTTTTTAAGCATGAGTTACAACATCATCATTCATCGACTTCAGCCAACTAGCCAATATCATTAAGCATCAGATTAAGGCAGTTAACTGCTCACGGAGACCAGTAAGCGGGCGTATCCAAGGATGGAGTACGAGATTGAGTGGCCGATTCAGATTAAGTATTTGTAGCAGAAGACATTAGTTTTTTTAATTTTAAATTGAAACTAAAACTTACATAAGCAGATTTTAAAGTTCAGCTAACATTTCATCCTAGACCTCTTATGCGTTTCACTTTGCAATATATGCTTAAGTGAAAAGGAAGACAATTGATGATATTGAAAATGATGAACAAATGAACAAGATGTAAAAAACTGACTGAAGGAAAGAGAAGATGATTTTTAGCAAGATAAGAAAATGAAGGTGAAGAACAAAACCTTGGGCAGGATGAAAAAATGAATATACCTGTAGATGAATTACAAACTCGTCAAAGAAGTAGAGCAATTGTGGCTACTAAATCCATAAGATAATACAGCACGAAACTAATGTGGCGGAGACTGGAGTATCTAATATGAAATCTTGTATTTTGCAAAGAAGCAGAACGAAATGAGCCTATTTATATTACTATTAAGTTTCAAAGCTAAAAAACAGAAGTACTATATGCTTAAAAAAGGAGTGGGTTACTTTAGTGCCTAAATAAGTTGTTTTATTCTATTTTACAAAACCGTTACGGTAGTTATAAATACCGGCCGGGTCACGGTTCTTACAAAACACAAGCCCATTTGAACAGGTTTTTACGATTCATATGCAACTCCAATATTTCAGTTGACCTAGACCGGTAAGGGTCTGGTTCATGGTCGAATGGCAAGGTCTTGGTTTTGATAGTTAGCCACATTGTTTGTCACAGTATGCACTACATTTTCAACTCCAACAATATCAAAGCCAACCCATACACCGTCTCAAGCACGCAAGGCCTTGCCAGTAGCTTTGGACCAGATCTAAATCCGAGGTCTATGTTACATGGACTCGGCACAAGTGTCCGGGTCGGATACGTGTCCAAGTGTCGGATTCTAAGTTTTAAAACACAAGACACAGGGACACGGTAAAATATTCATATCTAGTATTACTTATTAACTATTTCTAAGGTAAAATGATGTTTTATGTGACGCATATGGTTTTAGTTGAGAACTTGTCTTGTCTCAAAGCCAAATAAGTCAAAAGGCACACTACAAGATAGTGCTCATAGTAGCACATCCTAAGATATCCTGTCCGAGTGTCGAGTGTCCGACACGGGTACTTCATGCACTCTGAAGAGTCCATGTAACATAGGCCGAGGGAGGTCAGCGGTGCAGGCGAGAATAATGCGAGTATGGAAGAGGGGGGTGATCAGCATGGGACTCAAACCCAGCAGTGGGGTGACACAGTGAATTGATTCGCTGAGTTGGGTGGGTACCCAACGGGGTTTATTAATTTTTTTTTTCAAAGACAACATTGTTTTACGATTTTGTCCTCCATATTTTTCCATTAAATGGTCAAAATTAACGAAAAAGGATGAAAATGATCATGGAACTGTAGGTAAAGGAGTACAGTGAAACATATAAACATAACGAACTGATTGCACATTACCCTAACAGATAAAAAATCATTTTTATAATTTTACCCATGTTATGACAACCATAACACCAATTGCGAAGGTTTATGCCCAATATTCTTCCTTGTGTTTACTAATAGCACATATACTAATCGTTGCCAAAAGGATATTATCTAAGGGCAGGATATTACATAATCCATCCTTCATGGTATTGGCTTTGACCGGAAGAACAGGGGAAAAAAGGTCTAAACCTTAGTTGCAGGTTCAATCTTAGTTGCAGGTTCAATCTTTGACCTTAGTTGCAGGTTCAATGCTCCCACTCCAGAACCTCGCTCCTGAATCTCGCACCCGCTCCCACTCCCACCCCAAAACCAACTATAGTAGTGATGCTCCTGCTCCAAAACCTCTCACCCGCAATCACCCACACTCCGTGCAACTAAGGTTCAAACTCTGGTTTACGTATTTTATGGATTTTACGCATGCAAACCTTGGAAGAATTCCTTTTTCTCCATGTGCATATGACGTCCAGAGAAAAAGTACATAAGCGATTATTTACCAAAACATTTGCATGGGTTTGACTATTTGCACGTGAATTGGGGGACTGCAAGTTATGCCCCAATTGGTGTACTGGTGAATTTTTCACTATTAATAGGCACTTTCATGAACAATTTCTCACCCCAAACGGCTAGAGGCTCCATTGTCCAAAGTCCTACAAGAGTAATTTGCTAGAAATAATCGCCGGTAGTCAAGTTCGTGCATTGACTAAGGGAAAGCCTCGACCATGTAAAGTAAGGGGGTAGCATAGCATAGTACTTTTACTTTTGGAAATCTGCTCTACAGGATGTAGTTTTGCATATTAGTGGCACACGGTTCTACTGTGACGACCACTTTTTCTTGTTATTCTAGGCTGTTCAACAACTGACTCTTATACTTTATGCATATACAGCCATCTTATAATGCCCAATCTTTTGTGCACCCATTATTGTGGTAATGCAAAAATTTGTCTGAAAAGTAAAATATGTTATGCTTAAATGTCTGCTAGGCCGTGTAGTCGACGGGTTGGGAGTACCTATTGATGGAAGAGGTGCTCTATAGTCGCCTTATGGAGTTACAAACTGAAGGTCCAAAAGGAGGTAGAGGTGGTTTATAGCTTTTACAATGCAGGTGTTTCAATATGAATGGCGGCACTTATGGGCAGTCTAATGATGGCAACGTGGTAGTGGTGATTTTGTTATTGAAGCGTCGCTAGTGTTGGTGAGAAGTGATGATGGTGGTAGCAGTTTTCGTTAGGGGTTGTGGTGATGGTGTCACATCAATATTCTTGGTGTTGGCGCGATCTAGTGATAGTAATAGAAGTTGGCGCTATTCGAACGTGCCTGGTGGCAGTATTGGTGACAATGGTGATGTAGTGGTGGTCGTGGTGGACAGTCTAGCGATGGATATGGTAGTGGTGGCGATAGCGCTGGTGGTGGTATTAAAGAGTCGCTGGTGGTAGCGTTGGTGACAGTAGTGATAGTGTTGATAGCAATGACGGTGGTGAGAACATGGTGCGGAGGCGACAACGATAATGGTAGTCTAAGTGTGTGGTGATAGTGATAATAATGGTGGTAATGTAACATACTATAGCGGTAGTTCTGGTGACTATAGCGGGTGTTGGTGGCACCAGTGTGGTGAAGGTGGATGTGTGGTGCTGACTGGCGATGGTGGCGGGGGTAGCCGTATAGTGGTGGACCTGTGGTAGTGTGAGGGTAATAGTGGTAATAGTGGTGGACTTATGGGATTGCATAACTCATAATTGCATATTAATCTAAGAAAATCTATGATGAAAACGACATTACTATAGACGAAAAGACCCCGTTGTATTTAAATTCCTAATTAGTTAGCAATTTTTTGGATAACATGATTTTAGCGAGAGTTTTTGCAATTTACTATGGGTAATCTTTATTTTTAAGTTGACAAATCGTGGAATTTCTTGTTCTCTCATTGTTCTGCCACTGCATCTAGGTACGATATTAGAGTCAAAAGTAAATACGTGTATTTACAATTGCCTTTTGTTTCAGCAATGAGCTCAAACATGGAGCGAGGCGAGGCATCTAGTACAGGGAAGAGGCCTGTCAACGCGTTCATGCGATTTGTGTAAGTTCTTGATAAAGTTTATAAGGTAGTGTATATGCAAGACATGTAATTATGATGAGTGTTTGACCTTGGTTTGCATTATTGTCTTCAGCGCCGAAATAAAGCAAGGACTGCAGCAGTCCCACGCTACCCATTGCATGACGATGAGAGAGGTAATTGAAACTATTTTAGCATTTCCCAGCTCCATTATTTGGTAACCGCTCTATTGACAATCTAAAATATGTCTTCATTTTAGGTTTCACAGCTTGCCTCGCAAATGTGGAAAGACCTCAGCGAGGATGAGAAATTACCGTACGTCCTCCAAGCCAAAAAAGGCATGGAGGAGTACAACGCCGCTCCGAAGAAAGGCAAAGAGAAACGCAAGACCAATAAGGCAAGTGTTCGTTTCATGCCAATTTACTGTTATGCATGAATGGTTTCGTGGTAAAGCCCCTTAAGACCAGTAATCCCAAGGTTGGCTCATAATATGTAGGGCTTTCTTTTTTTATTCTTAAATAAGCGTAGCCTGTGATATTTACAATAAACAAACTCATAACGTGTGGGAGGGGGGGGGGGGGGGGGTTGGACATTCAGACCGTACCCCTAAGAAAAGAAAATCCCAACCTCGAAGAGGTTTGAAAAACACTAAAAATTATGGAAACCGACAAAAAGTGTTATTTTTTCACGCATCCTAATACTCTGTAAACTCCCATAGGGTACTAGATATCTCCCTGATACCAACCAAGCAAAGAATCCAATTTGACCAATAGAGTACCCCCCAATAGAGTAAGTACCCCCCCTGCTTCACAAAAGATTTTATATTAGCTGGATTGACAACAAATTATGTATCAATCACAGGCAAGTCAGCTTTTCTCTTGTTAGAACCAATTGTCTCGGTTGGCCACCATGATCTACGCCTACATGGACCCGTCAATGCTTTATAAACACAAAAGTCTCCACTGTTGTTGTTATAATTAGAAAAGAAGCCAGAAATTGAAACTTTACATTAACTGAGGTATCTTTTTGGAATTGCTATCCCCATAGAATTCACCAATCAGGCCCCTCACCGTCACATTGCTATGACTCATAGCAATGACACCAGGTTATGCCTATAGTGGAAATTCAGAAAACACGAGATTGGTGTTGACATAGAGCACGATGGCATTCAATCAAAATGGGGCCAGACTGCTCAATGGCTTTTAGTAGCAAATTCAGACAATTCTCCATTTGTAAGTACACGGACAGAAATATAGCAGTACAATGAATGCACGAGGAATGTGTGTTTGTGAGATTTTTTACGTGTATAGTTCGACTGGTGACAATGTGGGCTGCGGTGCAGCCATGTTGCGAAGGAGGGGCTGCTTCAGTCTTGGTGCAGCCTGTGGGTATGGTGTATTTTGTTTGTGGAATGGTGTTTGAGTTGTGCGTGAACTGAGGGCTGCCACTGTGGCTGCCTTAGTGTGCGTTTGTATGTAGGTCTGATAAAAAAAGGAGAGGGCTATGGTTGCGGTCGGGCATCCATGGCTGCCGTGTTTACCCGAGACCGGTGTGTGCATGTGCTTGATGGTGTGTCAGTGGGTGGATGTATGGTGGTGTTACGGGGCAGCGTAATGAATGTATTAACTCAATTTCATAGGTAAAAAGGGGGTGAGGTGTTGTAGTCTTTCTGTGAGTATAGAGGTAAAATGAGCTAGGGCTCGCGTCATCGCCGGCCTCTTTGCCAGCGATGTCCTCGGTAGCGACGGTGAGTGACATTGCAACGTGCCTGATTGTATTTTACCTTGATGCATGATTAGTCTCCTATGTATTTCATGAACTCCAGATCATCAGTACGCTTAAATTAGCACATAAGCTTGAACTTAGCACGTAGTCTTGAATTAAACTACATGGAAAACGCGGGGGGTTAATGTCCTAGGTACCTCATGAACTCCAGAACATTCACAAAGCTGCTAAGCTATACAAGCTCTCCACAGACGGTCATACTGCATACGCACAATGATTTCTCTATACATTCAGCAATCACACTTTGGAACCTGCATTATTGTCAGTTGTACAATGTTCGGTGTTGTTTTACAAGCTTTTATATGGAAATGTACTGCACATGCCCTTACTGATAGCATTTTTAACTTATTGCAGGCAAGCTTCGAGAGCCGGTGTAGCCCTAGGATGCTTGCTGCTTTGATGGAGGGGCTAAGAGAAAATGCCGCCAAATCCTCCGCAATTGAGGCAATGGGTTTCAAGTCGTTCTTCAACATGCACTGCTCAACATTGCCAAGGAGTTTCTTACTTGGCCTTGTTGACAGATTTGACCCGTACACGCGTAAGATGCGCATAGGCAAGACCGAAACCGTGAGGATAAATGCCACTGATGTTGGACTTGTATTAGGAATTCCATACAAGGGCAAACGAGTTCCAACATCCATTGACGACGACGTCTTGCATCCCATTCGAGATCGTTTTTCTCGGATGAGTTTAGCGGCCTTGGCCTCGTACCTCACTAGTGTACAATTAGTGAATGAGGAATTTTGCTGGGCTTTCTTGCTTTTTTTGCTTAGTACGTTTCTTTGTCCCACGAGGGGCAGGCCATCCGTCGACTTGTTTCCTGCCATATCTGTCGCATCAACGTCCGCCCAATACAATTGGTCGCAGCTTGTCCTTGATAAGTTGGTCTGAGGTGTGACCAATTTTAAGCAAGGCAGGACCAAAACCGGTATCGCCGGCTGCGTTGCGTTGTTGATGGTACGCAAGAATAACTATATGTACATTCGTTTGTCGAGCTATGTTTATTATTGATCCTGATCCATGATGACATGTCCCGTGCAATTCTTTTACTTCCACAAAGCTCCATGCGGCGTCCTCGACAACATAGAGGTTGAAAGCCCCTCTATGGCACATTAGACACCACGCCATATAATTAGCCGCATAAAACTGGAGAATCGTGGAGAAAATGACACGGATGTCTCCCCCGCCCCTGCTAGCACCTCCTTCACTATTCCGGTACGTGGCTTAGCAACTCAATGGATTCTGGAGTTATTTGCTTCTGTTGGGTTTCTTTTTTTCACCTTCAAACCATTATGTTTTTTTACGAACTACGTTTGAGTCATTTGCAGTGGGTACGCAAGCTTGCGGAGGTTGTGCCTCACTTGCCAGAACTTGAGAGGTTCCTCCGTGCAAAGGAGGCCGCTGCATCGTCTACGGAGCCAACTCCACCCAAAGTTGGCCCGACACCTCAAGATCAGCAACTATCATCACCATCCGAACATGCGATTCGGCCTGCTCGGACTGCTTCAGGTCGTGCCACTGCTGGAAGGAGTAAGAGTGGAAAAAGGCCGACCATTTTTATGAATGACGGCGCCCAATACGAACCCGTATCGAAGCGCCTACGATCCTTCTCCTCCCCTCCTGCAACTGAAATGTCTCCTGCAGCTGCTCACTCCGAACGTGCCAGTCCTTGTTGTTCACCACCGGCTCCGATAGGCGACAACATGGATGATTGTTCCCTGGCCGACGACCAGCTCGTACCCTCATCAAAGCTGTCCTTCAAAACGAGGAGGACAAGCAGCCGCATTATTGCACAGCAACCAGCGGGGCCCGGGCCGTCAATCATCCGTCACCGTCCAAATAGGAGGCCTGCTCCAATTAGAAGGGTGAAGTGCTCTAACACGACTAGGAGCCCCTTTCTTCGTGTTGCCGGTGAACAAAGGGTGACGCTCTCAAGGCTCAAAAAGGAAGCTGTGCATAACGTCTTCCAGTCCGAAGTCCCTGCGAGGTAATGAATCTGCTTAAGCCTTTTGGGGTAGTTGGGTTTTGAATTGATAGAAGTTCTTATTACTTATCCTATTATTTTCATTTCTTATTGACAGATCGGTTGTCTGCCGGATGCCTCAAAGCTTCTTGACTAAGGACCGAATTCTCACGCTACAGGGGAAGCAGTGGGTATCATCCGAGGTACCACATCTCTACCTACCTCTTCCAACAGCTTACTTAGATATTTAGAACGCGAATCTGAAATTTGGAAATCATAAACCAAATGTTATGCTCACTCTGTGTGATAAACCATTTGAACTTATAGTTACCGAGCTATTCTATAACCATGGTATGTCATGATTTGAGTGGTCTCTAAACTGAATTTGGCTTTACTTAGAGACATGTTTAGATATGCTCTAACGTACGTTGTGTTAAAATCATCTTGTCAAGCCAGCAATGTATATACCATGCCTTCACAACGAGAATAATATTGCATATCCCATTTAAGCTTATTGTTGTTATCATTCTTCAAACATCGTTTGCATACGAACGAGGTTGACAGCTCGTAGCCCCTACCTTATGTTTGCCTTATGTTTCAGGTTGTTGATGTGTGGTTGGAGGTCGTCAATGCCGACCGTTCAAGCTCTGTGCTACGTTACACATTTGCCTCCGATTTTGCGGTGATTTACGTTGTTTCAACTTGAGTATTGCTCATATCTTTGGTCTAATTGTTTTGAAATTGAGCCATGTATACCTCCGTAAACTGCAGTCCTCAGTTATCAACTTCATGGATGACCTCCGGTCCGACGATGAGATCCGAGACTTCTTCTCCCGCTTCTTTGATCAATCTACAGGGTTGATTAAATTGGAGGACGTCCAGTTGGTATACTCTTTGGCCATTGACTTCTTCCATATCAGTATTCTATCTGTATATTGGCTTTGTGCACTTGCAAGGTTCAAATTCTATCATCCTTAGATGGCACTAACTGTTAAAAACCAAGATATTTAGTTCACACACCATTGCCTTTATATCAACCATTTTAGGTGTATTGTTCATTACACACCTTATGTGCTGTATTTTTCTTCCTTTTTCAGTTCTGCGTGCCAATTTGCTGGGAGCATCATTGGTTTATGCTCTGCATCAACATCAACAGGGGGTGCATCGACTACCTCGACTCTGGTCGACGCAGTGTTTTGGCTGAGCTTGAGGTTTTCCGCAGGCACCTGGTATATACTCAGCCACGGCATTTCTTACAACTGTCAAATTTAGGTGATGTAAAGTAGAGCCAACATAATATTGCATACCTGTGCTTTGGTTAGGCCCGCGTCGAGTCTTGTATGTTGATGCATACAACTAGTAGAGACATTGACTTTCAGCCTTACGCTTTCCAGAGTCATCCGTGCCCAAAACAGGCAAATGAGTACGATCTTCTCTTATTGACATGCTTATCTCCTTTAACTCCGTTCCTAACTTCATCCTCTTTACGACATTACTGAACAACGTGTGTTATGAACTATTGAAGTGATGATTGCGGAGTGTACACATTGAAGTTCATGGAGCATTGGTGGGGCAAGTTCAGTGTAGCGATCTTCCCGGTAAGCGTGTAAACCTTGTTTGCATTTAAGTTTTCGCAATGTTTTAGTATACACAATTGCACGTAATTTCATTACTAGTTTCATGCTCTAACATAATAGAATGTTGTTAGTCTGAACTCAAGCACTACAGAGTCCAGATTGCTGCCAGGTTGATTCTCCATCCATTGAATGCCATTCAACTCCCGGTGGTGCACGCGGCAACAACGGCTTCTAATCCACTTCTACCAACCACTCATCAGCCATGTAGCTTAGCCGTCCAGGCAGATTTGCTAGGCTATGCCTTTTCATCCTCCCATGATCCGGGGTACGAGCCAATTCTCATGTTAAATTTAGTTATTCTCCTCTTAAGACATTGACCACCTATCCTCCGTGCTTTTAATCCCGTTGTCCTAAATCACAATGTTTCCACACATAAGTTGATTCACATTGTTCATCTTGCCCATAGTATATAACGCATTACCTTTTAGCATGAATTCAATTTTAAAGGCTTCCTTTCATCGGTTTCCCACGTATATATTTGTGCCTTTTGCAGGGAGGTCCTGATAAGTATGTACGGCTACCACTTAACGCGGTTTGATATATCGACCATGGAAGGCAATAACTGGGTTGGCGCAGCCGTGAGTACTATTTAAATGAAATGACAATTCATGCGAGGTGGGTTTATTTGCCCGGTGTTATACTTTATGGCTACCAATGCAGGTTCTCGACATGGTTATCAGGGTGATAAACGCCGAGAGCAATGGCCCGCTAGATCGATACATCTTTCCCACTTTCTTTGCGGTACGCATCTCTACATTTGACGCTCTTTCATTCTCATAAGGTCCATAGAAGTATACCTAATGACTACCGGACTATGACCTGAATAGTTGTTGTGTGAGCAGTCAACGTTTTGTATTAACACGATGCCCTTTGCAACTTGTAGCAAAGCGTTATATCTTACCTCTCAACCTCTCGGACGGATGACGAAATTCGGAAAAAATTTCAGAAATATTATCTGTCGAACCGGATTAAGAGGAACCTCAACTCCTGCCAGATGGTAATTGAATACATTTCTTAGAACCTCTCCTGTTTAAATATATGTGAATAGGACTTAGGAGGCTCATTTTCTGTGCACGCTCATGATATATTCACATGGATTTAACTGTTATTCATATGGATGTTTCAGCTCACAACGCCTATGTTGTGGAAAAGTAATCACTGGGTGGCTTTTTCCTTCAATCTCCTCACGTGTGGCATGGAGTACTTGGATCCATCAAGTACAACTCTCCTTCCCGGAATGAGACATGCCCTTAACCTAATGGTAACCCTCCTTGGTTTGCTGCTGGTGCCATTTGCACACCAATTCGTTCCCTCGTCAATAGCTAACAATTGTTATTTCGATGCTCGAACATGCAGGGTAGGGTAATATCCCTTATCATGGCAGATGTAAGCAGAAGGTCCTCTTTCACATCGGCATCGTTTGCTTTCGTCTCTACCAGTATTCCACGGGATACCACTGTGTAAGAGTTATTTACTTAGTCCGGCCCATATATGTTTTTGTAATTTTCGTAGAAGGTCCTTTATTGCCAGCAAATAAACCCAAAAAACAACATACAGCCATATCAGTTTACAACTACGTTGATGCAAATATAGCCTATCGTGTATCATGGGCCTCGTATGTGCACCACTGCTATAGGTAATTCCCAGTGATCATCATCTACTATACTCCAAGTGCAGTTGGAGTTGGGGTGTCTGGTCCTTTTTTTGATTTTTGACAGCAGCCATAATATGAACGTGCATTTTTGGGATGTGCCCAGGAAACCGTATCTTATTCCTCCGTGCCATAACTGCACCTTGAAGATGAATTAACAGTTAGGGTAAAAAAACCCCGACATTAGCTCTGCGATGCGGCAAGGATGAAGTTTTCATCCTCATTGCTATCACTCGTACGATTTTCTGATGACTAATCTCCAGTGTTAAGGATGTCAACGGTATAGGCATCAAAAGTTCCTACGAGCGATGGCAATCAGGGTGAAAACGTCAGCCTTGCAATTGTATTTAACGTACCAGATATAAGAGTCTTTGACACCTTCAGTTTCAAGGCACCGGCAGCATCATATACGGGCCTTGTTCCATATTGAGTAACCACCAGGACCATTAGAATGCCAACTTCCTGGCTGAATCCATAACCTTTTTTTTCCAGAAGGTCGTGGCCTTTGTGTTCCTAATTGAGCGGTTGTATTTCGACCCCTGGTCTGCCTGAGTGAAAATGAGGTCCAACGTTCTTTTACAGTGTGGTGTAGATAATATATTTCTTGGCGGGGAGGTCAAAAATGTTAGTATCCACGGAAGCTGGACTTCCATTCGTGGATGTTTCTTAAGCCAATCCCCCCTTCTTTTCTTGCCACACACATCCTTCCAACCTACTTCCTGTAAGGCTGATGTCACTTCCATGCCAGCATCTAGTTTACGTTATTATACAGTACGATTTACGAACTTTGCCAAGTTTGTCTCGGATACAGCACGTCATCCGAAATTGGACCCGTACGTCATACAGTCTGCAATGGCGTAGAACTGTCATGTACATGCCTGTTTTTTGGCATAAGCATTTTGATAGCATTCCCCAGTTTAGTTGACACCATGTGCCTATGTCGCTACTAATAACGTTTGGTAGAAATTTAATCCGTTTTTCTGTAGGTGCCATTGCGGTATATACTTGATAAAATATTTGGAGCATTGGTATGGTAAAATGGAGTACGATATGGATCCGGTGAGTATAATTCCAGCGGGTATATACCCGGCAAGTACAATTGTATAGTCAATTTTAGCCTAACGCTCGGCACACTTTTTAATCCTTTATTGTGATTGTGTGTCAGGGTGCGGTGGAGATGCTTCGTAGGGAGACAGTCGTCGGCTTATTACTCCATGAGCGTAACACTGAGAGGTCGCGACTTCTCGCCCAAACCGAGCAGATCAGCAAACCCTAAAGGCAGGTTAGTTGATAATGGGGTGTACATGGTGTACATTGTCTTTTCCGACTCATTGTCGTAATGTTGGTGATATAATATGCTGGTTTGCATTTGCAAAACCTTGTGTCATTCTTCTGCATCATTTTGTGTGGCGCAACGGATATAACGGTTTACGCTGGAGATGGTGGATCGGTTTGGCTATCCGTTTTGATTAGCCACGACAATGCTTAAGGTTTTCTCCTTTTTCACCCAATGAAATTCCTCCATACGTTAGTTGCACAGGCCTGAAGTATGTAATTTGTTGTCAGGTGAAAATTGTTTTGGACATTTTGGAAATGCTGAGCAGAGGCAAAGTATAGCTTCTAATTGCTGGGGGAGAATCTTTGCCATACAACTCTGTTATTGCTCCCTCCTCTTCCTCCCTGTCTAGATATCTACGTGGTGAGTTGGAAATAAGGTCCATATGGCTTTCCGTACAATTTTGGTTTGTTGTTCCGCTCGAAGAGCGTGAGTTGTACTCATGATGGTGTGGTTGTCAGTCCGATCGAACGCCGGTTTGGTTGAGATTCTGCCCATAGAGCTTTCTTTTAATTAGTGGATTGGTTGTCAGTCCATGAGAATTGATAGTTATGTATATGCAGAGTGGCTGGTATTGTCTACCAGTGTAGGGTGTATATATTGCATAACTTGACCTTAACTGCAGCCTTCTATGTGTTTGCTAAATTTTCTCATCATCATATTTAGCGCACGGCTTGTTAACTTGGAATAGCGTGCGAAAGGGCATGTGTTGACGTGCTATGGCACGTGTTGACAGCCCCCAACAGGTTCTCCACACCCTCCTAACTTGGGGGCAGGGAAAGTAGATTTACTACCCTGCTGGGGTAAAATGGTCTGTTATTTCTTTGAATCTGGCATACTATCTGTCTGGCTATCTACTTAGAGAGGACTACATAAATTTACTAGCTCTTGAATGAACTTATAAATGTGTATATGTGTGTTTATGTATATGTGTGCACGCATTTGTCTTATCGGGTATATGTGTGTTTGTGTGTGCACTTGTTTTCAACTTTGGCTTCATGATTTACCATTCTCCGTTGAAATGATTTAGGAACTTGTTTGTGAGTGTGTGCACAATGTGTAGGAAGCATGCTCGCATGTTAGGAGGTGATGAGGGTAATGAATGCAGATGTGCAAATCGTTATATGAATAGGCAGGTAATTATCTCGTAATTAACGTGCACACCTGATGTGCAGTCCTGGAGTTTGCCCCGCATGTAGCTTGTTTTGCCATGAAGGCCATGAGGTATACTCTTTCCTTAATGACTATATTGGACTTGTATTTGATATCTGAGCTTGGACAGTGAGAAAATCAACTTCAGACTGTATGTTAACCATGCCTAGATCCTCAACTTTAATTGTTAGCGCTATAGGTTTTCCTACTGAATGAACTTATTACTTCCCATATTTAGATCAAGTCTAGCAACTATTTAATAAAGGGGATTAGTCTACTAGAAGTGCAAAAATGAGTGACTATAGCCAACAACTGCTTGGTGGCGTCATGACCAGTAACACACATTAGATGTTTAACGTAATCAATTTGGAAATTTTGGATTCCAAAGAGTGTCGTAAAGACTTCTCCAATCTAACCATTAGGCATCAGCTCTAGACGAATATTCGTTCTAGAGTTCCGAATTACCTGTACGTAGAGGATGAGAAAGACACATTGGTCAAGCTCAACAACCTTACATAAGCTGAAACCAAGTAGTGGAACAAAATAAGACTTCGGCAGCAGTTTTGCTCAACGCAAGTACTGTTTAATTATATTCCCTCCAAAGTATAGTTTCAGGAGTAATGTTTTAGATCAGGTTTAGCTACCCATCTGCACTTTTGTAAACACCCTTGAAGTGCTTCAAGATCCCATCTTATTATCAAGTATATAAACTTGTGGGCAGTAGTATGTGGGACTAGTAGGCATAAGCTTTCTAAGAAGAGCTTACAAATGTTAACTCTAATAGAAGTTAACTTCTCGCAAATCAGTAAAATCACGTGCCTTTTCATTGCCCTTATGCAGATCAAGTATTGCGATATAATTTCACTAAAGCCGATAAGTTTACTAGAAGTGCAAAAATGAGCGACCATGGTCAGAAGCCTTCTGGCATCATGTTCAGTATCCCACGAAAAAGGGTTTAACGTAATCAATTTGGATCAAAATGATGTTCGTAAGGCTGTTGGTAAAGACTTTTCCAATCTTCTATTATGCATCGTCTCATTTGAGCACCCAATCTAGAGTTCTGAATTACATATGCGACCAAGGCACATTGATCAAGCTCAACATCATCACATATGATGGAAACCAGGTAGTAGAACAAAAATGAGACTTCGGCAACAGTTTTGTGCTGCGTAACGCATGTAGTGTCTAATGCTTCAGTTAATTTTAGTTTACAATTTTAGCTATACAATTTGCACTTTTAATATGTACTTATATGTGACTCTTTGTAAACAACCCTCAACTGGAGATGAGAGAGAGAATGGTAGAGAAGGACTGAGGAGCTCCAATTTATACACGAAACACGAAACAGGGCGGCCATTGTCGTGCCATGTTATGCATTACCAAGAGAACAAAAATTACCCAAAATGGCACTTTGAGACTGCACTTGCACCAGTCACCTGCACCTGCTTCTCTGTTATCTCACCACTCCACACACACACACACATTATAGATATGCAATCATTCTAGAAAGGGCCAGGACATTAAAATGGAAATTGACACAGATGGTGGAAATAAATTGCAAGGAAGACGATCTTAGTAGCGTTACTATACAGATAGATGGATCCGTATTAAGATGGTATATGCACTAAATGTCCCGCTCTCCGGAAAAACTGTTGGGAGGCTACCTTGCCGCATTATATATGGTAGTTTTCCATTTAGGGAGTTACATAAGAGTGAAAGTGAAATTTTTGCAGTCATATTATGAGTCTTGTTAGCTTAGTATTTAGTATCAGAAAATTACATCTATGTTCTTTTTGCTGCCCTTGTGCTATAGGCGTTTAGATTGAGGTGTTAAAATGGCAAAAGCAACTGATTTGGCCAAACTGATTATGCCAAAAGCAATCTTTTGCTTATCAGTCTCCTATTAACATCCTAGCAGAATACAGGTTTCTTTTATGGTGTATTATACTTATATCTTTGTGCTGGAACACTGTAATTTTTTCGGTATGAATCAGCTCAGTGCAAGTCGATTGCGTGGTAGCAGTTTTACTTTACATGCTGGAAGGCAAATTAAGCAAGTTGAAATTTATCCCTTACATGTGTTCAACTTTGTTTTTAGGTTGATATTGATGCATATACATGGCTGAATACAAATGGACCAGAAAATCAACTTCTGTGCATGTTCGTTTTGTGGAGCTCTGGGAAGAAGCCTACTGGAAGCTTTCTTTGTTATTATGTTTGAATGGATTTGTTAATTTGATCCAACCTATGTTAGTCCTATGGGATATGCACTAATTGTAAAGAAGATGGTATGATTTGTGTAATAATTTAAAACTTTAGTCACAATTTCAAAACTTTGGATCGCAATTAAAGGTAAGGGTTTACTTTTGAAATATGAATCAGCGTTCGACTGATCATTCGTGTAAGGATTCACTTTTGAAATTTGAATAAGCATTTACCCGATTATTAGCGTTTGATTAAAATGTTCATCATGAATTTATTTTGTTCTTTCTTTTAGTTGATTGATGCATAGCGTGAGAATTCCTTTCTCTGAAGCATTCGGTTTTTGTGTCGTACCGAGGCCTAATTTGATTTGACCACCTCGCTTTGACTGTCGACATGTCACTCGGCTTATTTACATATGTTTTCTTCTCCTTTTCATTTCAATTAAATGTTGGGTTCCTGTTCCATGTCAGATTGGAGCACTCATAAGGTTGATCCTGCTGGCTTTATTTCTTACTTCTTACATTAATCCACCACCATGTATTCCCCCGGTTGGTTGTACATGCACCATTTGTTTTGGCCAGAGTCATATATTCCCTTTTCATTATACCTTGAATCCATTACTCTAGTTTATGTGTAAGTTTTTGTGTCCGATTTTTCAGGTAGCCATGTTGCACTCATATTCCAGCGATTTCAATTTTGTTGAAAATGTCGTTTTGTCCTCTTCAATTTGAGTTTAATATTGAGCTACTTATGAAATCGTTTGAAATGTCGTGCCTGAATTAGTTGTAAATGTCTATTTATCTTTGCACCGTACCACGTTGCGTAATTTAGAGAAGACATCTATTAGCTTATATTGTCTAGACAGCTTATTCGTATCGCGATAAATTATTGGATCTAAGTGTCAATAATTCCTTGAGCCATGTCACGGTGCATGTGACTTCTTTTTCTGACCTACCCTCATGGATTGGCACGTAAGCTAGCTCAGTGGACGAGCTAGAGAATGCGATCTCTACTGTTTGAACATTGCCTCACGTGTCAGTGAGGGCATGTGTGACTTTATTCTGAATGGCTCTCTAGTGTCTGTTTTTTGTAGAAAGATGTATTTTGGCATTTTGGAATTTTGTATCATGTATGTTCCATTAAAGTTCTGTATCTCCGTAATTTTGTTTTCTCATACATTTTTGTATTCTTTTTCGTAGGTCCTTGAGCGACTTTACTGGGCACTTGACTCACTCTCTTATTGTTTTATTTTCAGGTGATCAGTAGGGGTGACTGGATTACAGGGTTACCTGTGTCTGAGAGCTCGTGGTTACATATCAGAGTCAGTATTAGCATTTTTAGATCTAACAATGAAGACGTACTGAATTTTTCAGGATTTTATTTCCGAACTCCGTGTTCGAGTAATTTGGGATTATATAACTGCTTTAGGCCGTTATGGCATTTATTAGTGTATCTTGGAGACTGATTATCTAGATGCTTTGCCGCACGAGTTTGGAAGACTTTTGAATATGAGGTTTTGCCATTATCTAATTGCAATTACATTACTAAAAAATTCGGGTCGTTACAATTGGTATTGGAGCCAGGTTCAAAGTCCCATAGACTCATGCTTCGAACCGAATAAGTTGTGAGATGGCTAGGATGGGTAGAGTTAAGAATATTGTTTTACTCAATATTCAATTATGTGATAATTAAGTTAGTATTGAGGAACTTTAAGATCTACAATTATGATAGAGACCTTCATTGAGATCTAGTTCCTTCCAACAATCATGATTTTAGCGTGATTTTGAATATGGATCAGTTAGCATCTTACCATGCTTTGGTGGATTGCTTTGACAAGCGAGTCTCTTTCAGATTATCTAATTTGTTTGAGTTTGAGTTTTGGGGTTCAAATCCAAATTAGTTATTAGTTATAATCTTAGCTATTACGGCTCGTCATTTGCTTCGTAAAGGTTATGGGGGTTTATTCTCCCTTACTCATCAAGTAGAAACATGGCACTTTGAGACTTTGTACCGAGTATTGTGAGTTAAGAAGATCACTATTTGTCATAAGTATCCATTAGAGCGCACTGATGATTTGTTTGAAAGTTATTGAAGTGGATGTGCCGTGAACTGTGTTCAGGACTCGTTAGAGTCGCTATGTGTTCTTAGTGATGCCCATTCGAGTTCACTAATGACTCCTCCATTTTTATGAATAACATAAATCGTGTGTTTAAGCAATATTTGGATTAGGTCGCGATTGTATCCACTTACTACTGAATGAGTTCAAATAGAATTTCGTTTTTAATTTTATTTTTCTTAAGCATAAGTCAGCTATAGGTAACACCGATTAGTCGCTGGCAAACACCAAAAAGCTGCTGCTCTAGGTATCCACAGTGCGCGGATAAGGAAGCCACAATAGCAACAGCTGTACATACCCTTGACCGCTGCCATAAGTCTTTGGCAGTGAGACTTGCGCCAGCCGTATGTGAACACTACCATCGCCTACAACAACGGTTATTGGACCTACAACAGTGCTTTTCCACCGCTGCCATAGGCCATTTTTCTCGTAGCGCGACGCGTGGGGTGTTGCGGATTGTTACCTTCAGTGTAACTATCGTTGGACATGTACATATTTTTTGTTTCTAGTTCTTGTAATGTGTGAACAGCTCGTGCCATTAGAATTGTTGCTCTTGAAACCGAAGGGAGGCAGGGGAGGGGGAAAGGCTTCAGCTTGTAATACTATTCGGTACCTTTATGTGTCTTCTGCCGTTTGGTTGGGTTGCAAGATGAGATTTGTAACTTAGGCCATATTTAAATTGTTAGAGCATGCTATATGAAGAAGCAATACTAACTCTATCAAGCTGCTACCGAAACTGAAATGCAGCATCTAGTGTTGTATTGAAACGAAGTCACTACAATAAACATGCGGCGAATAATTGGCCATTGAAGGTTCTCAGACACTAGTTGAACCTATTTATCAGCGACAGTGACTTCATTGGATTTAGAGGCTTGCTTAGGATTTCGGGGTTTTGCATGTTCACTCAGTGGCATGGTCGCCCTTTATCGAGCCAAGAAGTTTATTCTCCTGATGATGGACGTTGATATTCTCTTACAACGCTCAAGTCATTGTAGAAAATGGGGGCGCTCATGTAGCAACGGTGCAACGGTTTCCCACGATACTTTACGGTGCATCTCAGCTTCTTTGAATTGTACTGTCAATTGGAGGAACAAAAGCTGACATGTGCAGGCCTGAAACGGGCTCGAAGTCAAATATTAGCCAGACGGACTGCTGCAAATGTACAATATTGCTAATGCAGGCCATGGTCTTGCTACCGGGAAGGCAAATTACAAAGGGATATTGCATAATTAGATGGAACTGTCTCAAACCGTGTCTCCTCAACCGTGTACAACGTTGATTACATGCCATTCGCAAATGTCATATGCATCGCGCAGATGACCTACGGTATTAGTAAACGCAACAATGATGGCACCAATATTACGCCGTGCAACTAACGTTGTTCTAGCAATTACTGTCTTACACGCATAGGGGCGTTTACTGGCAACCCGCTAATAATATTTTTTAACGGGTTCTAAAAAACTCCAAGCATGGTTACATAGACAAATAGTAAGGTAGATTGATCACATTTTAGGAAACATGTGAGAGTGGGCGCCAGTTGGAAAATGGGGAGCACAGTAAATGTTTCCAACCCCCTTGGCATGAATGCTCATCAACACGTAGGATGTTGACAACCATCAATAATCCCAACCCCGTTGGCAATGTTCTTCTAAGCCCGTGGTTCCCGCAAGGGCATCCCACTTATATAGTGGTCCCGCCGAAAAGAAATGGAGCTGGGCTCCGCCCCTTAAGTTCTGCATAAATTGACTTGCGCATCCGCACAATCTGACGAGCACATTTGCAGAAACCGACTGGTGTTCTCGTAGAAACCGACTGGTGCCACCACGATCCGTTTGCGTCTACACTTCCGCTTCCTTGTTGTTCATGGGACCCCGTTATTCGCACGTAAACTAGACGAGCACTTCCCATAAAGGTACTTAAAATGACCTTAGCCTTGCCCATGTGTCACCTAAAACCGTGGGCAAGCACTAACGATTTGACCTCTCAACATGAGTACCCACTTATGCAATATTTGCGTGTCTTGAAGGACCGCTTTGTTCTCACACAGTGAGAGCAGGTTATTTCTTTGGATCCTTCACCATTTCATATTTTGGTTGGATCATGACTAGTATATGCGGTAATTTAGAGTAGGGGCCATAGGTACACTTCTCCAAATCTATGTGGTGCTCACAATGTTATTCTAATACTTCTTTCTTATGCAATATTAGGCGTGTCTTGAAGGACCGCTTTGTTCTCACACAGTGAGAGCAGGTTATTTCTTTGGATCTTCACCATTTCATATTTTGGTTGGATCATGACTAGTATATGCGGTAACTTAGAGTAAGGGCCATGGGTACACTTCTCCAAATCTATGTGGTGCTCACAATGTTTTTTTAAAATACTTCTTTCGTATGGTGGTCGCTAATTGATCAACTGTACCAAAAAAAACTTCCTTGTAACATCGCAAGGTATTTAGGACTCCTTATGCTTATTTTTATTTACAGATGTATAACCTCTGTCGCTCCAAAGTGGTGCTCCCACTTTTGTTTTTTCCATCGGAAAGGTAGTGGAGCATCTACAAAGAGGCTTTTATTTATAGGAAAATCTACATGCATCGGGACGTATCGACAAGCACCTACGCGCAGACATTTGATGTGTGTTTGCTGAAACTTGGTTGTTTGACACACACCCTACTAGT